>PISX010023012.1:0-30836 GCA_004024625.1 Mellivora capensis
GAGCACTGGGTGTGGTGCAAAAACTATGAATTCTGTTACGCTGAAAAGAAATTTTAAAAAATAGTCATTGCAAAAAAACAAAAACAAAAACAAAAAAACTAGGTCATGTATAATAAAATGCTTTGTACCTCAGTGGTGCAAAATGGTACTTAATTTTTTTTTTTAAATCTGGAACCCAGAAGATGGGCTTGAGTAACATAGTTTAAATAAAATCAAATAAAATGCATTTTTTTAAAGTACAGGTCCCTGAGAACTGATAGACACCCACCTACACCCTCCCCCCCAAAGCATAAGAGGTAATTTCAGTCAGATGTCAGGCGTGATTCTTCACATGCATTGCTGGGGCCACTAAAGTTCAGCACGCCTTCATGAGGAAGAAGGCTATTTCCAGAAAGTCCAGTTTACTCACACCATAATTAATCTTTCTTTGATCTCGTCACATCCTTGAATTGCTCATCTGCTGGTTAGGAAGTCCAACACAGAAAAAGTTATGTTGCCTGATTAAGACAGTGGATTGCTCAAAAACGACTTCTCATGAATCCTCCCATGTGGGATGACTTTTTTTGTCTGTCCCATCTTACATGAGAAGAAATTAAAAGAGGTACAAATCATTGCCTTTTTGTAGTGCTTTCAAAGCATTAGGGAAGAAAATCTAAAGTTCCCAATTCATTTCACCAAGTTCAAAAAACTTTCCAAAATATTATAATCAAAAACAGAAGGTCAGCATTTCCAAAACGGATCCAGAAGTCTTTCTAACACATACTAATGAATAATGCACACACAAAAGAAATTTTTGCAATCAAATATTTAGCTAAGTTCCACTATGATATCCTTTTCTTGAAGACTCATAGTTTTCATGTAAGAGGCTCCAAGAAGCGAAGAAATCAATTTAACCAAGGATTTCCCAAGTTGATTTGGCTATAAGCAATCACTACCTTTTTTGTGGCCCAAACCCTTTCCTGAAGCAAAGAAGGTAAAAGACACCAAAACAATGATGACCCATGTGATTTGGAAACATATCAGATTTCATCAGGACAGGGGACATAGGCCACAGCCCTTGCTCCAAATATTAATGATTAATTTGTTATACCTCTAAGTCTGACAAATACATGATTATCCATTTATCCATTTACATATTTAATTCCTATTCAGATCGTTCAAAGTGGATTTCATTCCCTTAAATATCAGCATCTGTGCAGTTTGCTTTTAATATTTGGTTTTTCCCCCCATTGGTTTTGAGATACACCAGTGAAATTTGAAAGAGCCAGAAATAACCCCAGAGAAAAGGGCTGAACAGCCCAGTTAGAGAGCATAAGAAACAGAAATTATTTTCTGAAACTTCTACCAGAGTTCTCTTTGACATCCAAGTAGAGACATGGATGGACTAGAACGGGCTTCCAGGGCAGGTTAGGGAAGTCCGGTGTAATTCTTGTACCAGAATGCTCTCTCCGCTCTATAAATAGCATAGGTTTCATATGCTCTTTGACACGAGGCTCTGCTTCGCCATGCCCATAGCCATGATGCCTCTCTGCTGGCTTCACAATGGCAGCTTCAGGCTTACATGGGAATGCTTTCTGTAGCCAGCACAGTGGGCGCCATTGATACAGTGTTTCCCTGCCTCACCCCGAACAACACCAGGACTTTCCTAATATCGATCCATACAGATAGCTGTCATTTGATAAGGGAAAGCATCCATTACATAAACTGTATTGGGTTATGAACACCTTGGGCTTGGAATAAACCAAACTGAACAATGTCAAACATTGCCTTCCATGCACAAAAAACTGGGGAGCTTCAGCCTAAAATAAGTTTTTAAATGCACCTTGATCTTAGTGCTAAAGAGCCCGATTTTGTTTCACAAAATATATTAAAAAGCTATGAATTCCTCTATTTACTAGAGAAATAGAATTTGTATGCAACTAATGAATCTTTGAACACTACATCAAAAACTGATGATGTACTATACGTTGGCTAACTGAGCATAATAAAAAAAAGAAATAGAATTTCTATATGTTGATTATTTAGAAACCTGATACAGAGATCAGTTGAAATTTCTAGGTGCCATTTAATGCAGAGTCTACTTTGGGTTTTTTTGTTAATTTCTAAATCTAGTGAGAGATCATCAAAATAAAAACCCAACATTTTATTTAACAAGCAAATATCAACAATTTCAGTTGAATATCTCATGTGGCTTGGTTAAAAGATGCAAGTTACTAAGTTCAGTTATGACCCCTACCCCCCCAAAATCCCTAAATATTTATAAAAATGGATGTTGCATACAAAATACAGGGCATGGACCTATAAACTGGTACAATATAGCTTAGGCTATTTCTTTGAAATTTTCATTGTTATTTATGTTTGTGATTTGAGTCACAACAGCGAAGAAATAAATAATCATAAGGAAAAAAAATCCAGTTATATATGTGTTCAACTCCATTAATTATTTCTTATGAACAATATCAAGCATTTTATTTTTTCATTCTAATGAAGATGTAAAAGGTAGTAAATAAATCATGTAAAGACACTATTAAGAGAGGCAATGATTACCATACTAAACAGTGTCTTGTAATTTGTTAAAGACTGCTCCAGTATATCCAAGGAGGTAATGAGGTTTTAAGAATATTTGCAATAAATAAAAAGAGACAATTTTATTCCAGATTCATAAAATTGCATCCATTTATTTTATTTTATTTAAATTTTCAACTAGATGATAGAGTGAAAATATAAGCACTAAATTTAATGTGTTAAGATTTCAGACAGTCCATATTAACTTTTCCAGAAGAATTTCTCTTACCACGATTGAGCATGGACGCTGAGGAAGTTCCCACCATTAAATGGGAAAATAGTTCCCATATAGTCTGTTTGCAGGGAAACAGACTGTGAGGCTGAGGTTAGCATGCAGGAGGCTCACTGGGGGTCTCTGAGGAAGGACTCGGTGAGGTAGAAAGAGATGTGGGACCGGGCAGAGGGCAAGGTTGAGCTGATGCAGCTGTGACCAAGGTCTTGTTCAGCTTCAGTGAATCCCACGGGAAGCCGTGGAGCGGATATGGCCCTTCGGAGCTGGACAAACTTGAGACAAGGGGCCAGGCCTTTGTACCTCCACACGTGGGTTTTGGGATGTGCGCCACTTTAGGAAGGAGATAGAAGCTTCAGCCAAGAGCAATGCCTGGGGAAAGACCCAGCTGTGACCTGGCAACCTTCAATCCTGGGGGCAGCTGTTGGAATGAAAGAGTCTCGGGCCTTGCACAAAGCAGCCACCACCCGTCTCCAGTGTGTGGACCATTACCAATGGGCGATATTGAGCTGCAAAAATTTCTGACATTAGTAAAATGCAATGAGAAATTCATTTCATGCTTGTCTGCTCAGGTAAAATCTAAAGAATAAAAAGCATCAGGATGAAAAAAAAAAAAAATCTAGCTAGAGTTTAAGTTGGTACGAACAGAAACAGATACAAGGCCCTTCTGAGATAATGGCTTTCTGCTGAAGTTTGGTCCTGCATGTTGAGATTCGTCCCGCCACCCACATGCACATACCGTACACACCATGACCCTTGAGTCAAGACAATTTCATTTAACCCTCGCTCCTGATCAGACAAGTGGGACATCGCTCTGAGGAGCAGACATCGAGGGAAGAAGCTGGCATGCCATCAGTTACTCAGGCCAAAACTCAAAACATGTGCTCGCACATAGGTCATATAAGTGCACGGAGACATCGACTCAGCAAGAACATTTTATTTCCCCCATGACAGTGTTTCGGCAGCCGAGAAAGTTCTATTTGCAAACACTGAATCCCAATAAAATGTAAAATGTAAACTCCCAATTTTCTATTTCTCAGTCTTCGCTGCATCTCAAAACTAAAATGGCTCCTACCAGCCACCCCACCAAATTCAGTCAAATTCTTTTGCAATTAACAAACTATAATACAGACAAGTACATGATGCTTTCAGTTACATTCACTAAAACCAACCGGAAAGTCAGAAAAGCATTATTTATTTGAAGTCAAATATACAGCATATTAGAAATTGCCTTGATTGTAGTGGCACAATTTGGGGTTGGAAGTGTTGATGAAGTCTGTCATGCATTTTTCCTCAGCCAGAAACCCATCCGTTTTTCAAAACTAACACCCACAAATAGTTTCAGAATCATTTCTATACCTAAAATATATTGAATAAGCTATTCTACATGAACCATACAGTTGCAGAGTGAGAAAGGACCTTAGATCACCTTGTTCAACCTACCCGTTTAAAAAAGTAAATAAAAATTTAAATTTAAATTTAAAAATTAAAAAAAAAACCCTACCATTTCACAGATAAGGGAAACAAGGACAGAAATGGAAAGACCCCAGAGAATATACAGCTAATTAGTAGCCACTGACATAAGGGAACCCAAATCTCGAAGCAGTGTCCCTCCTGCAGTAGTAGCTTCATTACCATTTCTGGAAGTTTCGACAGGTTCTAGTTTTCTACCATGACGGCAAATAATTCACATTTAATCTGCAGGAGATTGTGGTTCCTAATGTGTTAGGTAACACTAATGTTTAAATGTTTAAGCTACTTTAGTGTTTTGTGTGTAATAGTGGAAACTGGAGCCAGATTTTATATCTCGGATAAACCTGGTTATGTCTTTTGTATAGCCCTTAAAGCTGGGAACCGCGGTTACTGAGTCAGAAAATTCAAATTCATCCAGTGTAAGCTCCTTACCTAGGCCCCAGGCCCATGCAAAATAGCTGAGTCCATGAGATGTATGTATGGATGGAACTGGCTTCTCTAATAACTTCCAGCCACATTCTGCCTGGCAAGAGGTTTCCAGCTTAAGAGGACATGTGGCCTGAAGCCAGCACTGATCATATAGCATGAAAAAATTAAAACCAGAATATAGTTTCAAAATCTGTAAGACATTGCGAAGGCCTGGCTTACCCTGCTTTCCAGGGTTCACCCTAAGCCTTTGTATTTTATTCAGAACAGCGTTTCGTGTCAGAAGTTTTGAAGAGACTACAGAGAGGGGAGAAATCCATAACCACACACCTTCCCGCACCTCTAAAACTTTTCTTACTGTTTTTCACTTTTATTCTGGGTCTTTCAAGAAAAGGAAAAGGATGATCTACTTGTGCTGAGCTTATTTTATACATCATTTACGGCAGACGAGCTCATTCTGTGCTCATGCAGCCGAGGTTAAAAGTTCGGTTTCAACAAGAACCAATGACCTGCCCTCTGACTTGTGCTCCTAGACAGTGTTCCAGAACCTAACTACTTCTCTAGCGAAAGATATTAGGAAAGCCCGATAGTGAGTGGATGGCCTCCTCGCACTCCTGGAAAATATCTTTGATGACACATCCTCCCCTGGAGGCCAGTATCACCATTTTTACGGAAAAAGAGCAGAGGTGCTAACAGTTAAAAAACAAACAAACCAACTGCATTCCAGACCTCACCCCAGACCCTGGGGATGCAGTCATGGGAAGTTAGGCACAGTCCCTGCCTTCTCAAAACTGGATTCTAAATTTTGCTCCTTCCAGGAGGCCTGTTGGAAAATGTCGCCTAACCCTGATTCCTTCCCCGAGCTTCTTGAGCAGTTAGGATCTGTGACTCCATGCTATAGGAATATGGGACTGACACTGGCTTTCCGCTTGTCTCATTGTCTTTCGTTCCTGCAACACCGCTCAGTGTCATTTCAACCAGATTACACACTCCTTCACATCAAGAACCGTCGCTCTTCATTCTCTATCTTGCTTAACACAAGAATGGTCACACTATTGACACCAATCAGCTGTTGCCTTTTTTACTGCTCTTTTTTTAAATTATTTTTATTAACAAATAATGTATTATTTACCCCAGGGGTACGTGTCTGTGAATCTTCAGGCTTACACACTTCACAGCACTCGCCACATCACATACCCTCCCCAATGTCCATGACCCAACCACCCTCTCCACACCCCCCGTCCCCCCAGCAACCCTATCTGTTTTGTAAGATTAAGAGTCTCTTATGGTTTGTCTCCCTACCGATCCCATCTTTTTACATTTTTTCCTTCCCTACCTCCCAAACACCCCATGTTGCCTCTCAAATTCCTCTTTTTTACCACTCTTAAGCAGCTAAAAAAAACCCCACAAAATTACAGCTAAGGAACACTGAGTGATTTCATATAAAATTTGGACTGATAATTCAGTTCCTTGAAAATGATCTTTCAAAACTTAGAGAATAATCTTTGATCCACATAATATGCAAAGCCTCCACACAAACTGATAAGGAATCTATTCATCCATGAATGTTAATACACAGTGTCTGGATGACATCAACTGGAAAAAAAAACAAATGATTAACACTTTATATGCCTAGCGCAAAAAAATGAAGGTAGACCCCAAAACGCTAAATTAAACCATATGAAACTGTGGCTTGTGTTGCTTAGGAATGTTCAGCTTCCAGCATGTCTGTGAGTAAACCTGCTATTAATCAGGTTTGGTTCTTGATGTGGACTTTATAAGTGAATTAAAATGGTCTTCATATTTTAGGTTATTTCTATTATTTTTCTATTTTCCTCCAATGAACATTTTCGTTAAAATTAGAAGAAAATCTTAAAAATAATTCTGATTCATTCACTATACTAGTCAAGAGTTCTTATTTCACATTTGTGAGATGATGGCTCTGTCACAGGAAGTCTGGCAATTCGCCTCCTGAGTCTCCGTGAGATTTGCTGCATTAGATGGAGCTCAGCACGCCTCGAAAAGGCAGCTTTTAGTGTCTAACACCCTCTAGTGAGCAGATTGCAAACCCTAGGTTCATTCTTGGAATTGCACTTAAAAACAGAGGGTCCCTACCATTGAAGCCAGCATTGTTACTAATGATTCTTAGTTACAGAAAATTGCACGCATGGCTTGCTAAATGAGCTCGATTTTTATTCTTTCAGACTGAGTCCGATATGTCCGTTTTTAACGGGTCCAGCTCTTACCTTCAACTGAATTTGAGTTGCAGACTCCGGGTGGAGAATAGTGTCGCAACGTCAAGGACATCAGTGTTAACTAGATAATCTAGGACCCTTCTAACTTCAATGCAGCCTGGCTCTACCACGTACTGTGCTGGCCAGAGGGATAACAGCCACGTGATCAGCAGGAAGAACCACATTTGTAGCCCGTACAGGAGGGGTAGGGGGAGGATTAAATGCCACATGATGGAGCTGTGCCCCTGAGCCAAACATGGCTCTAAATGGTCGGTATTTATTCGGAAATTGGATAAATGTCAGTCATTTATACAATTTCAATTTGCCTTCTGTTGCACTTACATGTGAGTCAGATTTATTGTGGAAACTTTCATTTGATGTACCAAAGAAATAAATGAACATCTAAATGTTTGTGCTCATTTAGAATTTGTACTTAACTCACTTCCTAAATTTATTACCCATTGCTCTCTGAGGTTGATGGAGACCTTTTTGATACATCTGCAGGGTAACTTCCTTCTTCCCCCAGGAAGGTCCCAGCTAGTGCATCTACACACTCTCATTTCCCTTCAAACTGGGATTCGTTTTTTCTTTGTGAGATACAATCCTCAGGCTGAAACCCAGTTCACATTTCCTGCTTTTGTTGGTTCAACAAGCATTCATTATGACCCTATTAGAAGTAAGTCGCACAGTGCTTTTTGTGATGTGTGGGATACAAAGATGAGTTCTTTTTTATTTTTTTTGAAAATTCGAAACTCCCCCTCTCCAGATTATAAGAGGAGGAGTCCTTGTCTGTATGTAGCACCTATAAGTAAGGCAGAACATGACAGGTGGTCCCCGTGAAAGGTGCAAATGAAGGAGGGTTGTGAGGAGAGAGTGGTGCCATCACCACAGAGGACTTCATGGATGAGGTGACACTAGAACTGAAATGATGACCCAGCTCAAAATCTTTCTTCTGCCAATTCCTGCCCTACTCTCCCCTGCACAGATCCCTCCTCTTGGAGTGCATGCTGATTTTCTTGCCTATCACCTGTTATGTCATGGCTAGGCATTGGTCAGATGCCAAGGGGGGAGACGGACCTGGGAAAAGGGGAAAAAAAACAAAAAGGTCAGGAGCCAGGAGAACAGAAAGACAAAATGTGTCCCACAAAGACAGGTCAAGGGCTCACACTTTAGGACTGAGACAGAGCAATAAGCACTTGTGGCATGTTTGCCCTTTTAACGAGCAGTTTGGCTCAGGCCCCAGGCGAGGGAATCGTGGAAGTAAAACATACCTATACCAAGACATGTAAGTGCTCAGGGCTCCAGGGAAGTACACCCCTTCGATCTGTCAGGCCATCGCCATAGCGCAGGAAAGAAGAGTTTCTTCCACTCCCAGGATAGCTAAGGGTCATCTAGCCCAGAGAGGGGACAGCACTCTCCCTGTGTTATCATAGCCAATTTGAGGCTTTGAGCTCAGGTTCCCTTGATTTGGATCATTGCATTTCATATATGTTGAAAAAGTGGGAAAAGACCCATCCTTCTTAAAATGGGGAATAGATGGACTTTTTCTTCAACGACCTTAATAATCTCCTGAAGTAAGTAGAGGATAGGATAGAATAGACCTGCGGAAACTGTCCTTCAAGGACACAACCCCACCTCATATCCCTGCAGGAGGAGGAAGGGTGGGGAACGTTAGCGACTGTCTGCAGTGTTAGGGATAAACACAGACGATGCTTCCAGACCGTTTGTCGTAAGAACAGGACGCATGTATTAGTCTTGGAGGATCTCGGGCCTCCTCAGACCTTCACCCCACACAGGACACCTGAGCACACACTTCACGCCTGGGAGGGGTGAGCCTACTGCCCTCCCAGCTTCGCTCACCCACCAGACAACTGGGAAAGGAGCATTCTCCCTGAGTTTTACCACCAGAATTGTTCACTGTAGAAGCTTCAGCTTCACACTGAGAAGGGAAGGCCGAGAGGGGAGGCGGCTGAGCGTGAACACAAGTCTGGGAGATGCGGACCCCGCTGCAATCCTGGTTCCCACCTCGCTGCGTCCACATGTCTCTTGGCAGCTGGCTTCTGGTCTGGGGTCCCGGAAGAGTAGAAGTTCTGGTGTTATTAGCCCTATAAACTGTTCTAAGGACGAATCTTTGGTAAATTATGGCAGCTGGGATTTTGTGCAGCCCGGCTTCCAGCAGATGGCAATGAAGAACTTTCTAATTCCTCCAGATGGGGGAGGGATCCAGTTTATGCTCTTAAATAATTGTAAGAGATTTCGTTCTGATATAACCAATGGTTAGGGACAAAAAGAAAAGAAGAATAACATGTACTTTTCACCTTTTGTCTGAAAAAAAGTATAAAATATAAGTGTATTAATTCTTCCGACCCAAATATGTTCGGCTGTGGCTGCGAACGGGGCCGCAGAGTGGAGGCTCTGTGGGAAGATATTGCAATGAACCGGACATGATGTCCCATCAGAGAAAAACGGGTGGGTCCGGTCTGTCTGTGCGAGGACATTCACAAACAGCCAACCACAAGATGTTAAAGATAAGTTTGACAAGACCTACTCATTTCTGACTATAAATACGGAGACTTAATGAAATCATGAATGCAGTTGGACCAGATCAGCCATCCCCAAATCTGGCTGATGTTTTTCAAGTTCTTCTTCCAGGTTATTCTGATTTACTAGGTCTCCATAAGGACTGTGATGTATATATTTTTAAGCCCCTCAGGCAAATCTGAGACACCCCATGTCAGATTTGGGGTCTTGCCACTAGATGACCTTTGATGCCCCTTCCAAGACCAAAGGACCTTATTACCATGAAAGACAGTCAAGGCAACAGAACCGGTTTCTGCTGGGCCGCTCACCTGCTCAGATGAGCCGGAGCTGAGAGTTCTGAGAGTCTTAAGAGCAGCCTGTTTGGGAATAGAGATGAACCTTTTATTCTGCATATGGACTTGGCAATGTGCACTGTGTGTGTGTGTGTGTGTAAACACTGGGAATATATAACAACCAAACGTGGTCATCACCGTGAGGGTTAGAAAATGCTACTAATGCCATTTCAAAAGAAAAAAAAGAGCCACTGTTTCAGTCTTTCAGGAAGCAACATATCTGGTGAGTACATTTTTTTTTTAAGATTTTATTTATTTATTTGACAGAGAGAGAGAGAGACACAGCGAGAGAGGGAACACAAGCAGGGCGAGTAGGAGAGGGAGAAGCAGGCTTCCCGCCCAGCAGGGAGCCCGATGCTGGCTCCATCCCAGGACCCTGGGATCATGACCCGAGCGAAGGCAGATGCCTAATGACTGAGCCACCCAGGCTTCCCGTGGTGAGTACATTTTTGAAGAAACATGTCAACATTTATGATTATTGAACAGAAACTGACATGATGCATATCTGTTTTACTTGAAAGCAATTGGAACATAAGCATTAGCATATCTTTCTTTTTCAGGAAGCCAATTTAACTTAGAGCCAAACAGACAGCACAAAGCTCTGTAACTTAGACAGAAATAGTTATTAACACTGTCAAGGGCAACACACTCAAGGATGAAAGTAAACTGTAGCTGACACCTTCTCGTTATTTGCTCACACCCATGTTTCCCTTGGATCTGTACTTGCCAATTCAAAATTATCAAGTTTCAATGAGTCATTTGTTTTGTTCTGATGGAAATGTCTGAGATCCTTTTTTGGGGGGATGGAGGTATCTGTTCCTGAAATAAAAATAATGCACTCCTATTAATTATTAGCTGACATACATATACATTTAAATGGACATTGGGGCGCCTGGGTGGCTCAGTCGGGTCAGCATCTGCCTTCTGTTTGGGTCATGATCCTGGGGTCCTGAGATCGAGCCCTGCATCAGGCTCCTTGCTCGGTGGGGAGCCTGCTTCTCCCTTTCCCGCCCTCTTGTTCTCGTGCTCTATCTCTCTCATATGAATAAAATCTTAAAAATAAATAAATAAATGTAAATTTACATAAATCTCAAATTACATATAAATCCCCGAACTTCTGCTCAAGGAGTATGCTATATTTGCATTTTAGAAATCTTAGAATAAGGGTCTTCAGCTCCAGTGTTCTCTTTCCCGTTCCTGTAGCCATTCCTGCTGTCAGTACCATTCTTTGGACAATTATGGTCTATTCCGGATTTGTGACAATGAGTCATTCTGGTCTTCCTCTTTGCAGGAGGGGGTTATGATGTGATAGGTGGAGTCCACTGGGTCTGTGGCCCCACCAAGTAAGCATTTACTTTGTTCCTGAATTCATCATTGGGACTGGCATGCTGAGTCTATCCCTTTGTCAGTGGTTCTAACACCAATTGGGCCTCGACAGGTGGAATAAGGGATATCATGGTGGGGAAAGTCAAATCAGAGCCTCAGGGACTGCCCAGCCCCAAATTTTAAAAAATATCAGGTCCCAGGGGCGGGGAGGTGGCAGGAATTAATGCTACCCTTAAGGATGTAAAGGATGCAGGCTGGTGATTCGCCATCATATCTTCATTTCACTGCCTTTCATTCCATTCCATTCTCCAGTCTGGCCCCTGGAAACAACCAAACGGGTTCTAGAGCGCACTACTGAAAACTCAACCAGACAGTGGCCCCCGGTGCGGCCACTATGTCAGAGGTGGTGTTTCTCTAGAGGACATCACCACGCCTCGGGGACACAGTACGTGGTCACTGATTTGGCATATGTTCCTTTCTAACCAGAAAAGAAGATCGGGAACAGTTTGCATTCAGGTGGACAGGCCAGACTCTGCAGTTCCAAGCTGCCCCCAAGCCATGTCAACTCTCCTTCCACTGATAATAATACATTCCAGAGCCATGCGGACTACGATGGATATCCCAAGAGAAGCACAGGGATTCATTACATATATAACATGACACGAACTGGGCTGGATAAGTGAGAGGTTTGCCATGCTGGACACCTCAGTAAGACCCGCATACTCCAGAAGGTAGAAAAAATGCCTGACAAAGATTCAAGGGTCTACATGCAAAAAAAATTCTGGAGTCCAATGGCAAGAGGCATGCCAGGAATCCTGTCCATAGAAAAAGACAGATTATTGTGTCTTCTACCTTCTACCTTGAAAAAATGCACTCAGTGCACTGAAGTTCTCAAGGCAGTGTATGTCACACCTGGCCATATGGTCCAGTCTCAGCAGCAGGGGACACAGAGTCTGCCGGCCTGGAGTGGAGCCCAGGGAGGAAAAGAGCCCTACAGCAGCTCTAGGCTTTGGCCCCTGCAACAGCCAGGTCCCCTGGGCCTCTGAGCCATCAGACACTACAGTGTTAGAGATGCTGGTGTTGGGGAAAGATGCCGTGTGGCATGTAGTGTAAGCCCCAGTAGACAGTGACAACACAGGCCCTGGGGGTCTGGAGCAAGAGACCACGCCCTATGCAGGAAAGAATTACACACCTTTAGAACAACACCTTCACACTGGCTCCTGAGCTCTGTGTGAGATCGAGTGCTGGGCCTTAGTCATTCCCATGGTCATTCCCACAGCTCACAGCCACAGCCCCATGGGAACCCCTTCCCAGCAGCATCCAGCCATGGTTTGGGGGTGGGTCGGCTCCATTGGCGGTACAGCTGGAAGTGGACGGGGACTGTTTCTGCCTCCCTTGTGGCCACCATAGAATGATCTCAAGTCCAGCAAATGCTAACCTCAGGACTGGAAATAATCTGGCCCACGGAAGTGAAACACCAGCAACAGCCGACCTGAGCAGAAATGATTTGTTTCTCCATTGATCGGTTCCCAGGATACAATCGCTGGCGTAGTACGTGTTCAATATCCAGCAGATACTTTTTCATGTTAACTGACGAACTGAAAGCCAGGTGGCTGAGCTACCCTCAGACTAATTGCAAATGATGTTTTCCAGAATCCCAGATCTCTTCTGTTTCCAGCATCACTGCTGTCACCTCCTGAGGGTAAAAAGTCTTCAATATTGAGTCACTTTATATCACGATACAAAACAGGTTTTGCCGGAAGCGCACTGGGAGACTAGGATGTGTACACTTCTTCATGGGAACAAACGCGAAGCTTCTTCCCATATTAATTACATTAAGATCAAGGAGCCCCAGCTGCCGCCTACAGCAATAGACTAAAAACAAAGGGAAGCCTGGTTCTTTAAAAAGTGGTCGACAATTGGACTTTACTCCTTCTTGTAAAGCTTATTCAGAAAAGGCAGTATATTTTACAGACGGGAAAACATGCATTGTCCTTTCCATTACACCCCACTCAGGAATCCAGCCCGAGCCTCCTCTCATACCAGCCCAGGAACTTCATTAGCTTACTGGTTTTCAGTTCCTTTTGCAGCCACGCGTTGGGAATGACCAGCATTCAAACCCGATGACAGGGACAGGTCCCGGCGGCACTGTGAGACAGCCGTTGCCCCGTGGCAGAGCTGCTGACCACACCTGACAGGTGCTGCTTCCCATCCCCAGAGCCAGTGGCTGTAGCAAACCTGCCGGGTCCCTGTCCCATCCCCTGCGCCACGGAGCCAAATCCTTCTGCCTTCTTAATCTTGTACTCACTTAGCATATGGGAAGAAACATGGTAGTTTCCCTCAACTGGCCCTGGGCAAAACCGTCCACTGTGCAAGAGAAACTTACAGCTGAAAAGAAGCCCAGAATCCACCTGGACTCATCCTCACGTGTTGTAAACCGAAAACCCACCTCGTAAATAGTGGGTGAGACCCTGGAAAGGCTCAGCCAGGGAGCAGGAAATACTGAGGGGGGCGCCATAGGACAGCCCACCTGGGCAAAGCCGCCTGCCCTAGACATCCTCCAACTCAGTGCCCCTCCGCCTCCCCCTCCACAGCCCCAGCTCTCTTTCGGGTTACGGACCCTCCATCTTTGCCATCTCTCTGGTTGGTTCTAGCTGTTTCCCCTGGTGCATGCTATCAGCCGGGCTCTAGTCGAGAGAACAGTTATCTTAGGTATTTAAAACAGAGGGGATTTAATTCAGGACTCGGTTACATGGTTGTTGGAGCACTGAAAGGGCGAAAAAATGCAGGCTGAAATAATCCGGTTATTACTCAGTGCAGGAAGCAGCTCCCACACAGGTAGGGGAACAACGGGGGAAACACGATGTCAGCAGAGGCTAGGCACTCACAGGAGGGCTCCCCAGGGCGCAGGTGCTCCAAGGCCCAGGGGTATAGTCCTCAGCTGGTGCCTTGTGGCTGGTGCCTGGCTCTATGAAGAAATTGTCCTATGGTTGTTGCTGGTCAGATCATTCCAATAGGAGTTACACTACTGCTAAAGGAAACAAACTGCTGGGGCACCAGGATGACTCAGTTGGTTAAGCTTCTGCCTTCAGCTCAGGTCATTATCCTGGGGTCCTGGGATCAGCCCAGCCGCCCATCGTTGGCCTTCCTGCTCGGTGGAGAGTCTGCTCTTCCCCTCCTTCCTGCTTGTCCTCTCTCGCACCATTTCTGTCTCTCTCAAATAAATAAAATATTTTTTAAAAAGGTTTTCAAAAAAAAAAAAGAAAGAAAACAAACTGCCTATGAAAATGAAACTGTTTTATAGCATCTGAAAGCCTTGTTATGCTAATGAGAGGTCATTTTATGTAATCATTAAAGCCAGTCCTTTAGGCATATATGCTAGGCAGAACTTTGTAGCCTCATTCTAATTACTGCGTGTAGTTGACAGTAATCAAAAAACATTCCTTCAAAAATACCCTGTAATTAAAACTGCTCACTCAAATTTGACTTTCTCCCTATCCCAACTTGTCCGATTTAGTCATGCTTTTAACAAGAGCGATAAATCAAAGCCATCAGAGTCACTCTAACTGTGGTCCGCTTTGACCCTCAGAGACCTGAAATGGCTTTGGTCATTGCCTCAGCTTTTATCAACAAGAATACTCGCTACACTTTCTTAAGAGTCCATTAGACACCAGGTAATTTACAAAAATGTCATTTGATCATCACAACTTGTCTGTGAGGTGTTCTTATTCCCACCTGAGAGGTGAAGAAGGAGTTATGAAAATTTCCGTGACTCACATTCACGAAGATTTTTAGGGATTACTTTATGAGTTACAATACTGTTATAGTTACATATAGATATATAGTTATATATAATATATATTCATCTCTATGCTATTATAGAATTATGTAAAATTATGTGAAAATAATTAATTATGTAAAAATAATTAATCCAAAAGAACACATAGTAACAAAAACTATCCAAAATGGATCATAGGGAGAATTTTTACTATAGCTGTGACAGCATCTGTGTCTGGCGGTTCCATTATCTCACTTGTTTCTCCTTGGTTTCTATTGATTGATTTTTTTTTTTGGTCCGGTTATAGATTTTATTTTCTTGCTTCTTTGCATGATGTTATGAGTTAAATTTCATACCCTCCCCCCAAAATATGTCAAAGTCCTTACCCCCTGCTGCCTCAGAATGTGACCGTATTTAGAAATAGGGTTGTTGCGGATGTAATTTGGGTTGTTGCAGTAGATAAGTCCATACTAGAGCAGGGTGGACCCTTCATCCAGTATGACTGGAGTCCTTATAAGAAGAGGGCAGGACAGAGATGCACAAGAGAGGACCACATAATGGCGGAGGCAGAGACAAGTGTGACCCAGCTCTAGCCAAGGGCCACTGGGGACTGAAGGAAGCTAGGAAGAGGTAGGGAGAATTTCTACCCAGAGTCTCAGAGGGAAATGACACCTTAATTTCATAACTCTGGCCTCCAGAACTATGAGAGAGTCCATCTCTGTTGTTCTAAGCTCCCCAGTTTGTGTGCCTTCGTTATGGCAGCCCCAAGAAACTGACACCCCTGGGAATTTGGATTGGATGCTGGATATTAGAAATTTTACATTTGGGGTTACTGGATTTTGTTATATCACTTTAAAGAGTATTGGACCCTATTGTAGAATGCAGTTAAGTGACTTATGAAGAGTTTCATTTGAAACTTGCTTTATTTAAAGTTCACCAGGATGGGGGCACCTGTGTGGTTCAGTTGGTTAAGCCTCTGCCTTCAGCTCAGGTCATGATCTTAGGGTCCTGGGACTGAGTCCTGCATCAGAGCTCCCTGTTCAGCGGGGAGCCTGCTTCTTCCTCTCCCTCCCACAGCTCATGCTCTCTCTCTCTCTCTCTCTCTCTCTCACTCACTCTCTCAGATAAATAATAAATTCTTAGAAGAAAAATAAAATAAAGTTCACCAGAATGGGTCAAGAGAAACTGGTAGTTCCATGCTAACCCCCTTCCTCTAACCCTACTCAATTCCCTGTGCTTTAGAAGGCCTCCCCACTCTGGCTGGTGCCGATATGATCTATTCCCAGCCCCGTGTGAACTCTGGGATATGTCTGACCTGTTGCTGGTTGAATGTCTTCTCACACACGTGCAGCTCAGAGCTCAGCCAGAGGCTAGAGAGGACCCATCAGAACATCTCAGAGACTCTCTGTATAATTCTCTCTTCTTTGGCATCGTGTCCCACAAACTCTAGGCACCTAGAGATTTTGAATCTCCATCTCTTCAAGTTGGGCAGACTCTACAGCCTGGAAACTGCCTTTGGGCAGAAGTTTGGGTCAGTGGTAGAGCTCATCTTACTGATTTATTATCCTTTCCTCAAGGATCGTAATCCTTTATCGCTTTATAGCTGATGTGCGGAAACTTTTGTTTCAGACATTTTTGTCTGATTTTTCTTTTTTTATGTTGGAGATTAATCCAGGCTCTAGTACATCATCATGGCTAGAAGGAAAGTATGTTAGTTATTGTTTAAGTAAACAAGAACATGGTGTTTCTCAAAGTTTTGCTTTTTCCTCCTTCTTAGGATCTGGAGGGCACTTCTCACCTCACTACTCCAGGCTAATGTGTAACATATCACATATCTTTTTGGTGCCATAGGTTTTGCTGTGATGTCTGCAAGAAAGAGAAATCTAAAAATTGAATCAGAGCCTGACCCGTCAGACCCAAGGGACCCCAAACTCAATAAACATCTTGTGTTACCAATGACTGTTGGAGAAAAACTGGTGACAGAAGCTATGTTTTGCTTTTTAAGTGATTTCTTAAGCCAAGCAGATGGCAAACTCTCTCACTAGCCAAAGTGCAAATTTTCTGATCCCTGCCATTGAAACAATCTTTACTTCAGCGCTGTGCTGGACCAGGACAGTGTGGAAGCTTGCAAGGGATGACAAATAAAAGCTGATTTCTTGTGTGGTGTGTGGTGTGATCATCAGAAACCAAGAAATTCATATAAGAGTAAGTTGGGCAAAAAGCAACACTCTTTACTGAACACGTGCTAAATTACATAGACTTTATAAACACGCCGAATTCTATAGGCTGACATTTTTTAGCGGTTAATGGATTACAAGGCACTCCCATATTTACTTATTTCCTTCAAACTTACTCCATCCACTATCTTCAGTTTTTCAGCTAATGGCAATTCTGTTTCCCAAATAATGAAGCCAAAAACATTAGGAGTCATTGTTGGCTCTTCCCGTCGCATATCTTCTACCCAACCCATCAGTGAGTCTAGGAGGCTCTAGCTATAAACTAGATCTAGCTGCAACCACTCCCCAGTACCCTTGATGCCTGAGGGACTGTTATCTCCTGGATTCCTGAAAAGGCGTCCTAACTAGCCAGCTTCCAACCTAGCTCCCCAAGACTATTCTCAATCCAACAATCAGAATGATCCTAGTACAAATCAGATTACATCGGTCCCCTGCTCAGAACCCTGACATGGCTCCCTATTTCTCCTAGAGGAAAACAAAGTTTTCCTAAAATCTAAGAGCCTGGAGGACCCAACTACCCTGCCCCCACACTGCTTCTTCTTAGCTTGCTCTATTTTCCTTTTTTTCCCCATGACTTTCATCATCTAGCGTGCTATGTAATTCGGTTATGCCAAAATGCAATCCAGTCTAGCAAACCAGCCATGTTGATTGAGATATTGACTTATATTCCCTCGACTAAGGCACTTGACAAAGACAAGTTTGCATACTGTCACTAACTAACCTTAGCTGACATGATCATAGCAGTGGCCTATAGACAGGGTGAGCTGCAGTCCTACACTGTCGCCATCCACGTTATAACAAAAGCAAAGGTAACATGCATGCAGGTGTGTGTTGACCAAACATTTGTTAGCAAGCAGCACAAAACAGCTCTCATAAACTACGTGTAAGCTCAAAGAAGTCCCACTCCCTGGATCCCCTTTATGTGTCCTGAGAATTTCACTTGAGGCAGACACAACAGCATGAAAGAGGAAACATTATGTTAGACTTGGAGGCATCATCAGGTAACCAGAATCCTCTCTCACCAATGGGACACAGGACTGTTGGGAAGTGAGCATGTGGTACCCTTAGGACATAGACTGAAGGCAGGCGTCCTCCGATTTTTACATCTTGTTCATGCAATAGCTTCAGCCATTCCTTATATGGCAACTACCTCACTCTGTTTACAAAGGAGAGCCCATTTCTTTGTGTGTGTGTGTGTTTTTTTAAGTTTTCCTTTCTTTCCCTTTTTAAGATTTTATCCATTTATTTAGCAGAGAGCAAGAGCACAAGCAGGGGGTGCAGGAGAAGGAGAGGGAGAAGCAGAATCCTGGCTGAGCAGGGAGCCTGATATGGGGCTCGATCCCAGGACCCTGGGATCATGACCTGAGCGGAAGGCAGACACCCAACCAACTGAGCCACCCAGGTGCCCCAAGGAGAGCCCGTTTCTAACATGCATTATGTATTCCATAGATTCCCCTGTTTAAATAATACCACAGCTTTGATATTTAATTCCAACTGAATGTCTAATTACCATAGCCTGGATTTGATCAAGATACAAATAATGAAGCTTATGGTCGCCATGTTGTGTATGCGGTTTCTCTTTCTAGGAGCTACTACCCCCATGCTTTGGACTCTCCTTCCATATAAATCCCTGACCCTAGATTTAAAGCTTAAAATAACTAGGATATACTAATTTCACATGAGCTACAGAAGCTATAGTAGATTAGAGATTCTGTAGCAATGGCAATGCTAACTGGCACTGCCAGTGTCCAATAACTCAGTGCCTCCTATTTTCACCATAACAAGCACCAAGACAGTGTTTGTTATAGTTTATTATATTTTATGTATTGCATATTTATTAGCTATTACCTATAGGGATATATTATGTATTTATTATGGTTATTGTTTCCTTATTTTCCTTTTCACAGCCACAGCCAATGATTAATTCCAGGCGTCCATCACGTAACATGCCTGTGGAAAAAACTGAAAATCCAGTCATAAAGAAAGAACCAGAAGGGCAGGAATGTCACATCAAAATTTCCTAAACATAAGTAACTGTGCTCTCCCCACCAAAAACGTCTTAGGTCTGTGGAAAGAAGTGCTGAAAGAAAAATGGCCTTTCTACAAAATCAGAAAACTCCTAAGCTAGAACATAGAGTCAAGGCAATCCGAGTCCTATGTGTCATTCATTTTTTTCCTTTAAATGCTTTCTTTTTATGTTTTATGATTTGAATGATTCCACTGTGAATGTAAAATAATTGGCTTTTCCATTTAAAAAAGCAATAATGTGTTTCTAGTAAAAATGCTAGATTAAAAATATTCCCTTGTTATATGCCAATTTTTTTTTCATTTTTATGTTTGCTAACATCTGGAGGCAAATAGAAACATCAGATAAGTTAGAAGTGAATTTCAATATAAAAATTATTCATTCACTCTGAAAAATAACCTGAGGGTTTTGAAGGGGCGGGGGGTGGGAGGTTGGGGGAGCCTGGTGGTGGGTATTATGGAGGGCACGCATTGCATGGAGCACTGGGTGTGGTGTAAAACTATGAACTCTGTTATGCTGAAAAGAAATTTTAAAAAAAATTAAAAAAAAATTATTCATTGTACATGAGTCAACAATATTCCCCACAGAAAGCTCTGCCAAGTGCTAGCAATCTAAAAAGTATTGCTCTATCAAGCCATGCATCATCTAGGGAGAGTTGTAAAAGAAAATCTTTCTTGATTTTTTTTTATTGGGTTCTGCCAAGCAGTATTTCCAACGATTATGTCTTTCAGATCACAAGATGTCTAAAATGAACTATTTAAAAAGAGATCTTGAAGTATGTTATGCATAGCCACCTGGTTTTTCCCAAATTTTCAGTTACTGATGAAGAAGAACAGAACACATCTTGCTCCTGGCAGGGGTTAAAACAATGTTCCTGCCCTTAGAGGAGGCATGATTTGGTCTGTGCCTTAGAGAAGTGCTGGTTTTCCGCTCACTGGAGAGAGGCGGTACCATTTGAGATGAGAGCCAAACATAGGTTTGTCATGAAGACCAGAAGGAGCATTGTCGGGGGAGAGTGAGGCTGAGGGAGGAAAAGCAGGGAGGGAGAAGGGTTACAAGCAAGGTAGTGAAGAAAATCAACAAGGCAACTAAGATTAGTGATCCAAGAAGCAAATCAAGTTCTTGTTTAGGGCTTGAGCAAAAGCAGAGGCCCCACTAAAGGAGACATATTAAACTTTGCCAAGTTTCCCTACAGCTTTGTGAACCAAAATTCTCAGAAGGGGCTAATTACATTTTAACGTAGATGTGACCTGTGTCCTGTATGGATAAGGGATGCTCTGTTTTGAATAGCGTAAGATAAGGGATGAGGGACGGTGTCACCACCATCCCCTTAGCCCAGGGCCCTAGAGGAGAAAGCTGGAAAAGGTAATAGAAAAAAAAATCCCCTGGCACAGCGGGAGAAAGAAAGCTGAGTCTTACAAGGCTTAATTGAGCAGTGCTACACGGTGGAGGAGAGCACAGTGAGAATCGCAGCAGTAGGGGTGTGAGGCGATCCGGGAGCGATCCGGGAGCTGGCAGGAGGGCTGGCCCACAGGTAATTCTGAAAACTACTTCATTTACCATGAAAAAAAGGCAGCGTTTTGGATGGTTAAATTATCCTATTTATGTGGGTTAAATGCAGCTCAATCTGTTAATACTGTTTGTGTAACAATCTCCCTAAAATAACATCAAGTCTTGTGGAATGTGCAATATAGAGAGATAAGTAGATAGATCTGTAGATATAAAGCTGATTAAACTACTAAAATTAGTTTAATTCACAGTAAGACTAAAAAATATTCCCACAAGATTCATGTATTTTTAACATAAATTCCTCATAATCTCTGAAATGTACAGCTAATGCCCCAAAAAAGTTCAGTTTTGCCTTAAGTCGGACTTAAAATTAATGTCTTAATTCTACCTGTCTCTTAAAACCTAGATATGATTTTGGGAAATTATCTGAATGATTTCATGTCAGATATTGAGGGAAGATTCTACTGCATTATTTTCTTTCTGCTATTCTTCAGAGAGCAAGTAGATAAGACTACTCAAATCAGAGAGGGAGACAAACCATAAGAGACTCATGGGAAACACACTGAGAGTTGCTGGAGGGTGAAGGGGTGGAGGAAAGGGATAACTGGGTGATGGACACTAAGGAGGGCACATGATGTAATGAACACTGGGTATTCTTTAAGACTGATGAATCACTGACCTCTACCTCTGAAACCAATAATACATTATATGTTAAATAATTGAATTTAAAAAGAAAGTCAGCCACCTTCTCCCAAAAAAAAGCTTTGAGGCCTAAGCCTGAAAACATATATTAAAAACCCAATTATCTAACATATAGATTTAAAGTTCTAGATAAAATATTGGAACTACTTTTTAAAAAAGACTACAAATCATTTACGCATTTCTAAAAATAACATGCACTTCTCACTTCATGCCACTAGATGGCATACCTATACATAAATAAACAAGGAAATTTGTATAAAGGAGGAAATCAATCTGGGTTAAAATAAGCCTTTCAAAGCAACCCATCCATGACAGTTGAAATGGAGAAAAATGGAAAGTACCTGGAAAACCATTATCCTTTTGACTATTAGGGAATGACTGAAAAAATTAATTCAACCATAGTACAATGTAAAGTTTCCTAGAAGTGTTTTAACGATGTACCACAGGGAGTGACTTAAACAACAAACATGTATCAATTCACAGTTGTGGAGACTACATGTCAGCAGGGTTGGTTTCTTCTTGAGGCACTGAGAGAGGATCTGTCCCCAGATCCTCTCCTAGCATCGGGTGGCCACCAAGCATCCTTGGAGTTCCTTGGTTTCAGGACAGATCCCCTCTGTCTCTGTCTCAGCCTTCATCTGGCCTTCTCCTCTGTGTGTCTTCCCATAAGGACACTAGTCACTGGGTTTAGGGCCCACCTAATCCAGTACTGATCTCATCTTAACTAATCATATCTGCACAGAGCCCATTTCCAAATAAGGTCACATTCTGAGGCTCACAGTGGACTTGAATTTTGAGGAGACACAATTTAGCTCAGTGTACACAGAGCGACACCCATGCTGGGCACCCAGGTATCAGCCCAGTTTCACCACTGCCAAGTTATGAGACCCATGGACAAGTCATGTAACCTATTTAAATACCATGTCTTCATCTTGGTTAAAAAAAAAAGGATTAAATTAATATGTGCTTCATAGCATCACTGTGAGGATTGAACAAGGTTATACATGGGATATGCTCCGTGCCTGGCACATAGTCATCGCTCCAAAAATATTAGCTGTTACTACTATTGTCATTGTTATTATTGCAATTCAGAACATGTTTCCATCAGAACTTGAGATAAGAGGTTCTCAGGATGAGGAAGGGATGAAATGCATTTCCTGAAAGACCCAGCCTTGTTTCTGTACTCCGCCCTCCAGGAGAGGGCCCTGGAGCTCCTATGTTTTGATTTTTTTTTTTTAACCATGCATTTACTTATATTACTGGGTCTACTTTTCCAAAAGGCTCTGCGATGACAATGTCCTAGTGTTGTTTCCCTGCTTCCTCGAGCTCTAAATGTACCCACAAAGGTGCATCCCTGGAAGAGCTGGGGACCCTGCAGCGTTTTAGTAAAGGGGTAATTAGGGAGTGATGACATGCAGCTGGCTGTCTGACCCGATGCTGAACCAGCTGGGCACAGGCGAAATGAGTCCTGCCTGAACGCATGGAAGGGGAAGAGCCAGGCTGGGTTTGGGAAGGACAGCAGCTGTGACAAAACAATCATGGTTAGGGGCTCCTGGGTGGCTCAGCTGGTTGGGCATCTGCCTTCAGCTCTGGTCATGACCTCAGGGTCCTGGAATCGAGCCCCCTGTGGGGCTCCCTGCTCAGCGGGGTGGCTGCTTCTCCCTCTCCTTCTGCTCCTCCCCTCCCCTGCTTGTGTGTGCGTGCGTGCGCGCTCTCTCTCTCTCAACAAATAAATTAACAAATATTTTAACAACAACAACAACAACAAAAATCATGGACCTGGTGGATAACAGAGACATTCCAGGGATTGACTCCTCCAAAGCGCTGGAGGGAAGGAGTTTGGAAATGGCCTGAGAAGAAGCCAGGTGGAAGAATGGCTTCCAGATAGAGGCTGGTACCAAAGAAGCAGAGAGTGAGAAGAAAAGGTCTCTCTCCAGAGCACCCAGTCTCAGGAAAGACACAGATTCTCAGAAGCCCCACCTCGATGTCCCCTTGACACCTCCAAGCTCCGTGCTCCACAAGATCACCCATACCAGAAGCCCGCTCTGACTTCTGCATTCCCTTTCTCCAAGAAGACCCCCCAGGCTCACCAGCCAGAAGCCGGGGGTCATTCTGGAATCCTCCTTTGCCCTCATGATCCAGGCCTGTGGGCTCAACAACTTCAGAGTCACATGAATCTATCCCCTCTGCTTCTGCCTCTCCTGTTACCTGCAGAACAAAGCCTTCAGCACGGAACATGAGGCCTTCATAATCTGAATCCCGTCTACCTCTCCATTCTCACCAACCCCCTCCCCCACCGGTGCCTCACACCCCCTCTGTGATGACTGTATGGGGCTGCTCAACGAACACAGGGATGAATAAACAATCACCAGAAGCAGGAACAGGTTTGGAGTTTCCAAAGGGGTGACATTAGTTCACAGATACTTTGCGGTCAAGTCTATGATTTAATAAGTCACTCAGGGGTTTTGTTGTTAGATTGACAGTTCATCATGTATTTAAAGGGTCCCCGTCCATTTCGGGAATAGAAATTAAATCTTCCTCAGTCCTAGCAGAGTACCTCACACAATAAGAAGGATCAAAGGGCAAAGCTAATTTGCAGGCCCTGGGGACTTCACTGTGGAGTTTCTTCCACGGTTGAGTCTCTGGTGTAGATCCTGATCTTCTGCCTTGTATCCAGTAGAAGCAGAAATGGCTGAAGTGGATGGAGACACCCTCTTCTGCGGTGGGACCCCCACGGCAGGCAACTTTAACACAGGTGCAGGAAAGAGGAGGGGGACCTGAAGCAAGTAGGATGGGGACGGGGAAGGGGCTGAGGTCAATCTGTGGATAGAACCTATTGTAGAAGTCTGGGAAACAGACGAATCCCAGAGTGGATTAAGTCAGGTGAGAGATATGAAGACATCAGTGCTGGAGCCCACAAGGGGGCTCGATTTACATGGACACTCCACACGGGGCTTCCTATGGACTGCAGTGTGGATCCCTAAAAATTCCGATGGTGGGGGCACCTGGGTGGCTCAGTGGGTTAAGCCTCTGCCTTCAGCTCAGGTCATGATCTCAGGGTCCTGGGATAGAGCCCCGCATCGGGCTCCCTGCTCAACAGGGAGCCTGCTTCTCCCTCTCTCTCTGCCTGCCTCTCTGCCTACTTGTGATCTCTGTCTGTCAAATAAATAAATAAATAAATCTTAAAAAAAAAATTCCGATGGTAAAGCCCTAACCCCCAGTGTTTTGGTATTTGGAGATCGGACTTTTAGGGAAATAATTAAGGCCCTAAGGGTAGAGCCCTAATCCAGTAAAACCACTGTCCTTATAAAAGAAAGAGACACCAGAGCTCGCTCACTCTCTCTCTTTTCTCCCTCCCCCTCTCTCCCTGCTTCTGTGCCCAGAGGACTGGCCATGTAGGGGTACACAGCGAGAAGGCATCTCTGTGCAAACCAGAAAGAGAGCTTCCACCAGGAACCAGATTTGCTGGCACCTTGATCTTGGACTTCATCTCAGTCAGTTTGGGCTGTTAGAACAAAGTACCATGGGCTAGATGGCCTTTAAATAATAGAACAGAAAGAGCTAACAGAAACTTAGCTCTGGAGGCTGGAAGTCTGAGATGAGGCCGCCAGCAAGGTCGGGCGAGGGCCCTCCTCTGAGTTGGCTGGAGACTGCTGACTGCTCACGACATCCTCCCATGGTGGGGAGAGAGGGAGCTTGCTCTCTGGTGTCTTCTTATAAGGGCACCAATCCCATACATGAAGGCTGCACCCAAATGACCTAATAACCTCCAAAGGCCCCACCTTCAATGTCATTACACTGGGATTAGGGTTTCAACACATGAATTTGGGGAGGACACAAAGATTCAGTATAATAAAGTTAACTATTTTTCTTTTTCCTATCTCTTTCTTTTTTTTAGTAGGTGCCAGCCCTCGAGCACAGCACAGGGCTTGAACTCAACACCCTGAGATCAAGACCTGAACTGAGATCAAAACTCAGACACTCAACAGACTAAGTCAGTTTAAGTTTCAAAATTCAAAAGGCACAAAATGGTATACAATAATAGTTTACCTCATATCTGTCTCCCAGACTTCTAACCTCCAGAACTATGAGAAAGTCAATGTCTTTTGTCTAAGCCACCCAACCTGTGGTATTTTGGGGGGCATCTGAGAAGACCAAGACAGGTATCTTGAAGGACCAGGCCCCACGCCCTGGTAAGGAGCAGCCCAGTCTGACCATAGAGGGCACACAGTGGGGGAGCTACAGGAGACAGCCCCGAATAATCACACATCCTTAGGTAAAAGAATGGATCTGTGACCATGCTCCTGAGTACCAACCAAGCAAAGCAAAGGAAGAAAACCTGACAGAAAGGCAACACAGTTCATCTATCCAGATCTCTCTCTGAACAGGAATTATTTAGGGACCTCACAAAGCAGGGCATTCACATAGTTTTGGAACTCAGAAACATCAGGATGGTCAGTCACACTGTCCCTAAATGATTGGCTTCAAAGTGTCTTTCTAGGTTCTTTCTTGTTCTTCAGCCATTTGCTGGCTGACCTGGACCAGATTGTTCCTATTTCAAGGTCAACTGTCTTACCTCCATGACCGAGAGGCTCTCTATATGCTTCACTTTGAAGATTTGGGAAATTATAGCCACAGTGAAACCAGACATCTCTTGATCTCTGGCAGGTCTAATAAATGTATAAACTCCTTCCATCTTTTTCTTTTTGCAGAAAAAGAACTGTAACAAAATTATTGCTTCTACTCCATGAAGATGCAATTAGGAAAACCATTTCCTCCAATCTCTCTTTTTGAGTCTTTTTCCCCTGCAATCCAAAAGGAATTTATTTATATGTCTGCTAAGAGTTAATAAAACAATTAACTTGTTATTAAAACATTTTTTTAAAACCAGCCACTACATAAACAAGTTGGTGTTTTTCCCTACAAATTCCCCAACCACGTACACATATAAAAGGATGCTGTAGTTAAACCCCCCGTATGTAGAAGATTGGAAATGTTCTCCTCGGTGTCTGTGAGTAGTGATAGGGCCTTGCTTTTATTTTTTTTTTTAAGATTTTATTTATTTATTTGACAGAGAGAAAGAACACAAGCAGGGGGAGCAGCTGGCAAAGAGAGAGGGAGAAGCAGGCTCCCCGCTGAGCCAGGAGCCAGATGATCAAGCCAGACTTGATCCCAGGACCCCAAGATCATGACCTGAGCTCAAGGCAGACGCTTAAGTGACTGAGTCACCCAGGAGCCCCAGGGCTGTGCTTTTTAACCATTACTAGAAGCAAGTATATTTTCTGTTGAAACCCATTGGATACATCATCTCTGTACTCCTGCATTGTTATAGGAATTTTGCATCACTGCAAAAGGAATATTTTGACAATTGGCTTAGGTGTCCCAGATGGACACTTGCATATTTCATTTAATTACTTCACATTAACCCACCATTACATAAACTTTAAAGAATGCCTTGTGACTCAACACTTAACATGGAGGTCTATTACTCTCAAGCACGGTGCGGACCACTTACCACGCAGTTAAACCATCAGATTCAGGTGGTGAGGGTCCAGATGATTCATGCAGACTATAGGGTGTGCAACAGGGGATCGGTGGTGAGCCCCAGAGTGGGAAGTCGCCTGTGTCAGGAGACTTAGACTCTGTCCCTCCCCAGCTGCTGACTAATCCCGCTAGGTGATCTTGGGCAAGTCTGTTTCCCTGCTACAGAGTTTTTGAATAATTAATTAAAATAATCAAACAGGGGCACCTGCGTGGCTCAATCAGTTAAGTATCTACCTTCAACTCAGGTCATGATCCCAGAGTCCTGGGGCTTCTCCCTCTCTCTCTGCTGCTCCCCTCCTTATATATTCTCTCTCTCTGTGTCAAATAAATAAATAATATCTTTTTAAAATAATATAAAATAATCAAATAAATGTTGAGCTATCAGTACTACATACAACTTTTTACAAACTAGTTAAACTTTATGTGAAAACCATATTTTCTGGAAATCCCTCTTGAGGATTAAAAATACAAAAGCAACTCATTAACTAAAAATGTATCTCTTTATATAATAGTAGAAAGTTTTGAGAAAATTGGCCATATTTGCTCATTAAAAACTAAAATCTCTACCTCTGAACCATGCAAGCCGTCTGTGGGACTCTGAATTGCACTTCTCACCTCGAAACACCAGGGGGCTTGATTTGAACACTTGGGCCGAGAACAGAGCACGCTGGCTTCGGTATAGAATGTCAAGTGGGATTTTTCCTGGTGTCTCAAATTGTGGCAAAGGCCCAAAGTCAAGAACAAAGGCACTGAAAGCTCTTTCTTATTTCAGAGAGCTGACATCTGCCTGTAGCCGGAGTGGGGAGGCAGGATTGCCGCTCACTCTCCTCCCTGGAACCAACCAGACCTCTGAGGCTCTGAGGACATCCCATCCCCTGCACTTAGATTCAACGCGAAGAAGGAGGGAGTCTGTCCTTTGGGGGAGGGCAGGGATGGAGAGAAGCTAGACCTTCCTTGCAGGGAGTCAGGCAGTGCTGACTCTCTCCAAAGTCAAGTGTGGGGGGATCCCAAGGGAGTCTCTCATGAAGATGGGGTGTCTGCAAGAAAGAGAAGAGGGCAGTTCATTCCCTGACCCAGCTGCTTGGTCTGTGACTCGCCGATCTACTCCCAGCAAAGGACAAGAGGAGTGAGATCAGGGCTGGAGAGGGCCCAGCGGTAGAGTGGTCCTCACTCCTGGAACGGCCATGGCAAGGATGCCAGGTCTCCCCACAGATGCAGTGATCATCTGAGACGGGAGCTGAGCCATCCTGTCTTGCCCAAACCTCACCCTGTGTCCCCAGCTGTGGGAGCCCGGCAGCAGGGCCCATGCGGTAGGCAGCCTCGGGAGAGGCTGAGGTGAGGTGGAGGCCCAGCAGAGCTGGCTCTCCTAGGGCAGTTCAGGGAGCTCCGGCACGGGGGAGCAGGGAGAGACCCACAGCGGCAGTGCCCCCAGGAGAGGCACCCTGGGCTCAGGCCGCCGCTGGGAGGGCATGAGGCCAGGAAGCCTGTATTAGCCAGAGACGCAACAGCGAGAGAACTACAGTCTGCCCGGGGAGGGAGTGACATCTCTGCCCTGGGTCTCTCCATCTCTTGGTCCCAAAGCACCAGGAGGGCTTGGCTTCGAAGAGAAGTAGGGACAGACCTAGATAGATAGATAGATAGATAGATAGATAGATAGATAGATAGATAGATAGATAAAATACCACACCCCCTGCCCCAACCAGCGGATGCGTGTGCGCGCACACACACACAGGCTGGAAAAACAGAACAGGTTATGACCTCCCCAGGGAGGAAAAGAACTTTAAAAAGTTTGAAACTCAAAAATGAATGAAACTAAGCCAAATACTAAAATAAGAGTGTGATAAACCAAAGTGATTGTAAACTCACTGGGTACCCTAGTGGCTTATTTTTTTTTTTAATTTTTTTTTAAGATTATTTATTTAGTTAGTTGACAGAGAGAGAGAAAGAGAGCGGGAACACAATCAGGGGGAGTGGGAGAGGGAGAAGCAGGCTTCCCACTGAGCAGGGAACCCGATCCCAAGACCTTGGGACCATGACCTGAGCGGAAGGCAGATGCTTAATGACTGAGCCCTTAGGTGCCCCTTCCCTAGCGGTTTAATGCGCTTGCTAGTATTTTTTACAGGAGTGTCTGCTCCCTTTCCCCTAACCCGGGATTGCAGTGACCCCGATCATCAGTTGGGTAAACAAAGCACACATGCATGGACACAGCATGTACCCACAAACAAGGACACACACACACACACACACACACACATTCACGTCCAAGCTGACGCCCATGGATATCCAACAGTTCATGCAACTAGTACAACGAACTGTCAATATTATGAGGAAACTCATAATCCTGTTTGAGAAATATACTTAGATATAAAGCCAATGTTACAGATAAAAGATACACCCTAATATAAGCCACAGAGGCAGTCACTGGGATGTGGAGAAAGATAAAGACCATGCTGACCCTTATGGGGGAGGGCAGATGGAACAGATCTATACTAGCCTGCTTCCTTACTTAC
The DNA here is from genome assembly GCA_004024625.1 of Mellivora capensis. NCBI lineage: Eukaryota > Metazoa > Chordata > Mammalia > Carnivora > Mustelidae > Mellivora > Mellivora capensis. The sequence continues at coordinate 29,433 of PISX010023012.1, forward strand.
AAAACGTAGACCTTGGATTAGGAGGTCTAGGGTGCCTTGCCACTGATTTTATAATCTGACATAGACAGCTTCGTTAAGGTTCTATTTCTCATTTCCTTTTTAAAGCATATAAAACTGCACTACACTGAAACTTTCAAATCCCCAAGAAAGGCAAAGTAGACTCCTGTGTGGGGTGGTTGCCAGTGTCCAGAGAGAAAGGAAGCCTCCTACCCTGGACAGATGGGCTCCCTCCTGCCTCCTCCCCTCCAACTGGCCGACAGCCCCAGCTCCGGAGGCTGTTTCCCAGCAAACTGCGTGGACCTTGGAGCCCCAAAAGAGAACCGAGATTTGATGGTGTTGCGTGGCTCGTTAACGGGGTTGGACGACAGACTGGTTCTCCTAAGTGTCTGCCCAGAGCTGGAACTCACCATGGTCACTCACACAGGACACAGAGTATTGAGAACCTTGCCTCCATCCAGAGAGGCTCTCCCCGCCATAATCTCATCCAGACACTAGAAGATCAGGGGAGGCCATTTCCATGCACCACCCCTGCCGGGGCATCTCTTGTGTTACCATTTGCATCTTGGGTCCTGGTCTCCTCTTGTTTCCCCTCCCTCCCAACTCTCCTCACTTAGTAATAACATCCTCTGTGGCACTGCACACTGAACAAAATGCTTTTGCCTGAGAGCACGTTATCTAAATGAAGCCATAGTTCTATCTCACATTAGGGATTAGCCCCATGTTACAAATGAGGGCTACAAAAGAGGGGAAAAAAGGAGACCCTCCCAAGATGGCAAGGCTGCTTAAAAACAAGACAACAGGCCCCAAATGGAGCCGCCTATGCTAAACCCCGCATCACCAAATGGACACTTAATTATAGTTTTGGCTGCCCCCAAAATGGAAGCTTGAATCAGTCTATCAGAAATCTCCTGATCAGCACTATGCGATTTGCTGGGTAGACCCCTGCTGTCCCCTGAAGGAACACGAGCTTGCAATGATCAGCCCACTCTGCTGCCTACATAACATCCTTGTTCCTGCTCCCTTCTGTCTATAAAAGTCTTTTATTTTGAACCGCTCCTCAGAGCCCTTTTCTGTCTGCTAGATGGGATACTGCCTGATTTAAATTGATTTTGCTCACATACATGTAAAATTTTTTTTTTTTTTAAGATTTTATTTATTTATTTGAGAGAGAGGCAGTGAGAGAGAGGCAGTGAGAGAGCATGAGTGAGGAGAAGGTCAGAGGGAGAAGCAGACTCCCCGTGGAGCTGGGAGCCTGATGCGGGACTCGATCCCGGGTCTCCGGGATCATGACCTGAGCCGAAGGCAGTCGTCCAACCAACTGAGCCACCCAGGCGTCCCAATGTAAAATTTTTCATACGCCCAAAGTCCTCTTAACACACTAGTAAATAGTAGTTGCGGGGATGC
>PISX010023013.1:0-13766 GCA_004024625.1 Mellivora capensis
GTTACCGCTTCTCAACCCAAAGCCTCAATCCTCTGTCTACCCGTATTTTACCAACTCAAATAGCCCAGGAGACTTGTCTCAGGCCACACAGCTGGTGGGGATCTAAGGATGCTCTCATTACATCTTGGCTAGGATTTTGGAATGCTATAGCTGAGCTCGTGGTTTGTTGTGGTTTTTTGTTTGTTGGTGTTTTTCTTTTCTTTTCTTTTTTTTTTTTTTACCACTTCCAATGTCTCCGACCGCATGGTGTGTGTTACACCCACTGTCTGATATGACCTGGTCATAGCCTTAAAAGGGACGTGCTACGTTTGTCCTCAGTTTACCCATGGAGGTGCTGAGAACCCTGACCTAGAATTACTTGCTCAGGCCACACAGGCACCCGAGCAGAGCCCTGACTTGGAACCAGGTCCACTCTGGAGAAACTTCCAGAGCCTTCAGAACTCACCCTCTCACCCACCACACGCTGACCACCATTCTCTCTCCCGACCCCAGAGTGGATTTGGTGATGACACAACTTCCCTTCCTCCAAGATGTCCATGTCGCTTGTCCTCTCGCCTCATGCCCACACCCAGGACAAAGCAAGGCAGGAGAGGGGCTGCTGAGAGGTGAAATGACATGACCAGGGTCTACGTGACAGTTAGGCAACAGATCCAGGATTACAATGAGGTCTGGTACATTCCAGAGCCTGCGCTTCTGTCCTCCGGTATTGGCTTCAGTCATATTTAGTTAATTTCGTTTTTAATGTTATATACTTCTATTTCATAGCGGAGTACTTATACATCATTAATTTCTCATTTATGGTTCTTACACATTACATTAAGGATTTATTTGCTGCAGTTAAGGATTCAAGAGATCCTGTGTCTACAGGGTTTCTATAGGGAGCAGGGACTCTCCAAGGAGCTCTGAGCTCCTTTTGAGCAAGGACTGGGTTTCAACTGCCTTCTTAGCTGTGGCACCCAGCCCAGCGTCCAGCACAGTGTGGGTACTTGGAGCAATGCATGAAATCAATGAAGAGAGGAGGAACTGAATGTCCAGCCACATTTTCTTAGTTCCTTTGCTGATTTCCAGTGCTTTTTCCTTCCCATCGCAAACTCCAAGATCTGAAGATGCAGGAACTCTGAGAGGCACAACAGTACGTCCCAAATCCATGTCACCTGCCAAGGGGTGGACTGTATGTGGCAGGTTGGCTGAGCATTTGGGCTCTGGACCCCACTTGTGCTGGTTCATATTCTGACTCTCCTGTACTAGTTATGGGACTCAGGCAAGTTACAAGCCTCTCCCATGAGCAGAAGGGTTGCCACAGGCAAGCAAGACTCAAGGATGGGAGTCCTGGCCACCTGGGTGAAGGCCTCTTGGGCTCCACCAAAGGGCCAGACAGACAGGGTGTTTGCAATCGGTGCCCATGCCTCTCCTCCATCAGACTCCCCCTGCAGCAGCGTTGTACTCTTGCCTGGCCAAACGCATAAAGCCTTGTTAATAATGAATAGGGTCCCGTCTGCCTTACTTAACACTGAGCTCCAAGCAGATGCACAGTCCTTTATAAATGATCCAGTCCAGCTGATTAGGCCCCACGGGGCACATTCCTACAGCCAGCCTCTTGTTCCCCGTAATGGAATCATAATGTTAATGTGATTTCAGTTAGGGCTCCGTTACAGAACACAGGTGCTAGAGTGAGCCTGCGGGCCGGGAGGCCTCCCCAGGGACTCATTTTCCTGGGAAAGGTACGTGTGTTTCCAAGGCCTCCGTCAAACTCAGGAAAAAAAACCAGTCACTGAGGCTGAAGGGAAGCTGTGAAAACAGAGAAAAGAGATAGCCAAGGCCCCCGTTCCCTGCTCTTCGGGGGCTGTGGATCTGTGTTTCTTATTTGAACTTGACTAGTGTGTAGGCCCCCTTTAGAGAAGAAAATGTGTCTTGGGGACTCCTGAGGTCCACAGGCTCTCAGGCCCCTATTTGAGAAATTTGGGCCCAAGATCTAAGTATTACTCTAGGAGAAGGTCTTTCCATTGTAAATTATCATGCAAAAGAGAGACCATCTTGATAAATGGCAAAGGTATTTTTTTTTCTTACTAAAAATAGCTCACAGATAAGAAGGGTTTACGATGGACCAGACGTAATCCTTACGTGTATGAACTCATTCTTTAGATATTATCATTAAAACAAAAGCATACAGACATTTTTTGGACATTTTTCATGGGATGCAAGGATTCCCAAGAACACATTGTCAGTCCCCCTTTGGAGAAACCCTGATCTAGAGCAGCTAGTCTAGACAGTACCCTGAAGCACACTGAGGCCAATTCTTTTTTTTTTTTTTTTAAGATTTTATTTATTTATTTGACAGACAGAGATCACAAGCAGGCAGAGAGGCAGGCACAGAGAGAGGAAGGGAAGCAGGCTCCTCGCTGAGCAGAGAGCCCAATGCGGGGCTTGATCCCAGGACCCTGGGATCATGACCTGAGCCGAAGGCAGAGGCTTAAACCCACTGAGCCACCCAGGCACCCACATTGAGGCCAATTCTTGTCTTCTGGATGAAGACAAGCCAGAGAGGGGAAGGGACTTGCCCAAGCTCTTCCAGCAAGTAAGAGCCCAAAAGGAGACAGGAACTGGGGTGTCCTAACTACCAGCCCTAGTATCTTCCTTCATGCTCATTGTGGAGAAAGTACAGAGGAAAGTAAAGAGAAAGAAAGAAAAAAATCCCAATTCCAGAAATCTCCATTGTTAAAATTCTAGGTATCCTGCCAGTCTTTTTCCTATGAAGATATATGCCCTTTATAGCATAAAATGGGGTAATATGAATAGATTGTTTTGTAATCTGGTGTCTTTCTCTGGCTAAATATATCAAGTCCACTAGGCAGCTCTGTGGCACTTACTTCTCAGACCGCATCATGAAGGACCCCAGAGGTTCAGGGTGGCCTTTCTTGAAAGCCTCATCTTGCCCAGGTTTTTCCATGGCTCCTCTACACCAAACACTGAAAGCCATTTGCCTTTCTCTGATCACGTTGTCTCGGTGCCTCCATGTCTTTGTACTTGGTATGCCTTGACTTGGGAAGCCATTCTCTGCCTAGCAAAATCATATTCAACCCAAATATTACCCCTATGGTGAAGCCTTCCCTGACCTTCTCTGGTCTCCTCCTCCTCCTTTCCCCGGACCCTTCCCCTCTTGCACTGCTTCTGCAAGGAATTTTCTTTCTAATGCTGTTGGAGCGTCTACTAGTTTGTCTTTCTAAGGTACAGAGTGTCTGAGAACATAGACAATGTTGTCAAGGACATCTTCAGTTTGACAAATAAATAAATAAATAAATATTGTCTATGCTTCTAGACTTTACGGACACCCTGTGTGATTTCACTGATCAGTCTTCTTTACGGTGAGCACCAGAAGTTAGAGAAATGGTATCTTCTTCCTATTTGTATCCCCAGGGAAGTACGCAGGTGATTATCTATCTTAGTTTTCTCAGCTGTAGCATGGAGCCCACTGGATAGAGGTAGATTACAGGACATGATACAAGTAAAGCACTTAGCACAGCACCTTTTGTAGTCATACAGCTTTCAATAAATAGTGGCCATTATTGTTCATAGTGGTATTGGGTTTTTTTTTTAAGATTTTGTTTATTTATTTGACAGACAGAGATCACAAGTAGGCAGACAAGCAGGCAGACAGAGAGAAGGAAGCAAGCTCCCTGCTGAGCAGAGAGCCCGATGTGGGGCTTGATCCCAGGACCCTGAGATCATGACCTGAGCCGAAGGCAGAGGCTTTAACCCACTGAGCCACCCAGGCGCCCATCATAGCATTATTGTTGTTAAGCCTATGTTTTTTTTGAATAAGGGATGTACAGAGTGAGGGAGGGATGACTGAATGAATAGATAATGGATGGATGTATAACGAGTGAAAGGATGAAAAGATGGAGGATAATGGATGATGTATAAAGGATGGATGGATGGTCTTAGATTGGAGATATGGATGGATGAATGGATGGATGGATGGTATTAGAATAGATGGATGGTATTAGAATGGATGGACGGATGGATGGATGGATGGATGGATGGACAAACAGGTGGATAAGTAAGGATAGAAGTAAGGAAAGCAAGAAAAATGGCAGGAATATCCAAAGGTCTTAGGGACTGGAGATAAGACTCAAATTCTACCTGTCCCCCAAGCCTTTGAATATAGCCCAAATGCTGACTGGGTTCTGTAACTTAGCCTCACACAGGCCGCCTCTAGACCAACTTAGGGTTATGTCTCTGAAATAAGTAAAGATTTCCTTTGGAGCATCTGCAGAACCAAATGGCTCATCAGGAAACTCCCCTTGGCCAGAAAGGCTCCCCCAGAGCCACAGAAGTCCCACAGTTCACTGACCATAAGTTTCCTCCTTGGGGAAGAGAAGCCCCGAACCCCTCTTCCAGTGTCAAGGAAGAGTGAATGATCATGGTAACCTGAAGGTCTTAGAAACAAATTCCCCAGGGCTCCTGGGTGGCTCAGTGGGTTAAAGCCTCTGCTTTCGGCTCGGGTCATGATCCCAGGGTCCTGGGATCGAGCCCCACATCAGGCTCTCTGCTCGGCGGGGAGCCTGCTTCCCCCTTTCTCTCTGCCTGCCTCTCTGCCTACTTGTGATCTCTATCTGTCAAATAAATAAATAAAATCTTATAAATAAATAAATAAAATATTAGAAACAAATGCCCCAGAGTTGCCCAACTGACCCTAGCCTCAGGTTCTTAGGAGACTTCTCATACTCACCCAAGCAAAGTCCCAGGATAATCCCCACCCAGCTGCCCAAGATGGTTTACAGAAGGATTGGAGAGCAGGGTGAGCCCCCAGGAGAGGCTTGAAGGGGACACAGAATCAGACTCATGGATCCCTCCAGCCACTCCAGCCTTTGCACAAATGGAGACACAGAGGCGGGAGAGGGTGGTGGTTCCCTGGGTATGTCCCATGGGTCAATCAATAGCACAGCTGGGCTTCAATGCAGTCCCAGGCCCTGGGTTCCACTCCCCATCCTCAGTGCCACCAGACCCTCTTATCCAGTCCTTGGTTGAATGTATGGAATCTGTTGGGAGCTCCAGGACCTCTCAGTGAGACCACAGCTGGCACAGTCTCTTGTTTATATTCAGAAACTGATGTTCTTTCCACTGCAATCCCTGTAATGTAACAGGTGGATCAATATTCAGGATTCCTGGAAGCCAACAGACTCTCCCCAGCAGCCCTGCAACTGCAGGAAGGAGGTGGGACAAATGTCTTTACTGCAGGAGCCCCTGGTTATTATCTCTGGGACTCTGACCTCAGGAGGGCATGAGGATGGCAGAGCGTTCCATGGACCTGCAGGTGCAGCTCTGTCTGGTGGTAACTGACTCCAACTGACCCATCCCTGCATAATGGAGCTGTGTGCCTGGGGAGGGAAGGCTGGCATCTCCCCTTTCACCAGCGGTGTGGCCTTTCTGCCTACACTGGATGTCTCAATACAAGGATGATGGGGCAAGGGACACTGAGGAGGGGTGGCCTGCCAGAAAAGAGGAGAATTGGGCATGTATTTTGGGTCCTAGATGCCAAGGGAAGAGAATCTTCCAAGATGTAGGAATTTTAAATAGCGAATTAAAAACCTATTTACTCTCCTTAACCCAAAGCTCGCTGGAAACAACAGTGAATTTGAAGAAGAAGGAGGAACAAAAGAAGAAGAGCTCCATCTTTTATTAAACTATAAAGAATACCTGCTACATGTTGTAAAATATGACCTCAAATAAGAGAGAAAAGAGACCGCAGGAGGAAGTGGGTGTCCCTCCGGATGGCACAATGCTGGGCTGAGTTCAGGCCATCGACATGTCAGTCACTTCCCCATCCAGACACCCAGTTCAATGCCCCTGGGCAGTGTGGGGGCGGGAAGGGAGTTTGCTCGCTGACACCTCTCTCAGCCCAGCACCCAAGGCTGCCCAGCCCAGGGACTCTGCGAGTGAGGCGGAGAAGGGGGGGGACAGGTAGAAGTTGCAGATTACAGCTCTGGAGCTCTACAGCCTAGAGGTCTTTGCTGAGAGTCTTAGAATGCTGCGCATGGAAACTGGAGGGGAGGCTATGTGCTTAGAAAGGAAATGAAGGATTTAGTAAGAGTACATTGGAGAGCACACACCCGATCACTCCACAGATTACCTAGCCTGCTCTTTTCAACATCATCCTTCAACAAACGCTGGCCTGTTCCAAGGTGAATGAGATCACAAAGGAACCATCATCATGGGACTCAAAAAAAAAAAAAAAAAAAAAAAGGAAATGGAGGTGAGGAACATAAGCAAAAGGCAAAAGAGCTTACATCATAAGAGGAATTACTATAAAAAATAAAACAAAAGCCAAGGGAGAGTTCAAGATCATAGCTCTCCATGCAGTCCAAGAGATCACAGGCCCTCTGAGCTCTCTGAGCTAAGAGATGTCCAGGGAAGTGGACATCTTTCAAGAGGACATCTTTTGAGGACATCATTTGAGATGTCCTTAAAGAGGTATGGCAAGGCCACGGACAGAAATACACTGAATTGGTGGGGCTCAGGAAAGACGTGGAAGCAACAAATAAAGCTGTTTAGAAATTAAAAAGCATATGGGAGGGGGACAGAATAAACAAAGAACAGAGAGGGGCACGTAGCTAACACCTGCAGAAAACCACACAAAAATAAATGGAAAAGGAACAAATAAACATATAAAAATAGTATACTATTTTCCTAGGGTTGCTGTAATGAAGTAGCTTATGTTGGATGTCTTAAAGCACAGAAATGTATTGTCCTGGGGCACCTGGGTGGCTCAGTGGGTTAAGCACCTGCCTTTGGCTCAGGTCATGACCCCAGGGTCCTGGGATCGAGCCTTGCATCAGGCTCTCTGCTCAGCAGGGAGCCTGCTTCCCTCTCTCTCTCTGCCTGCCTCTCTGCCTACTTGTGATCTCTGCCTCTCAAATAAATAAATAAAAATCTTAAAAGAAAAAAAAAGTATCGTCCTGAAGTTCTGGAAACCAGAGCCTGAAATCCAGGTGTTAGCAGTATTGGCTCCTCCTGAGGGGTCGCAGGGAGAATCTGTTCCACGGCTCTCTCCTAGCTTCTGGTGATGGCTTGGCGACCCTCCAATCTACCACCATTGTCATGTGCATTCTTCTCTGAGTCCCCACTTCTTAAAAGGATGCTATATTGGATGAAGGGCCCACTCTGGTTCAGTATGGCCTCATCTTTACTATTCACATCTGCAACGACCCTATTTTCCAATAAGTTCACATTCTGAGGTACTGGGCATGAGGATGTCAACATATCTTTTTGGGGAGACCAATTCAGCCCATAACAAGTAGTTATAGGGAAGACTAAAAGACATGAAGAACAGACCAGAGAGATACAATATTTGCACAGTGTTTCTGAAAAATGGAATGGAAGAAAGATGAAAAATATTCAGACATAATGGGGAAAAACTTCCCTGCAATAAAGATCTGAATGTGGAGACACAAAAAAGATTAAGGACCATCAGGATAAAGCATAATATTCTAATGAAGTTCCAGAACTTCAAGGCCACAGAGAGAATTACACAGGCATCTAGGCAAAACTCTGTCTTGAGTCACACAATGGGAGAAGTCAGGCTGGCTGTGGACCTCTCAGAGATACACCATGCCAGGGTCAGTGTTTCCTTCCAATAGGAAGGACACAGACGGAAATTACCAAGCAGCTGAGAGCTTTGAAAATGAGCCCCTCTTACTCCTTGAAGCAGACAACTGGGCAAAAAATCTAGCCAGCAAAGGTTTTCTTTTCTTTTCCTTTTTTAAAGATTCTTTCTTTATTTATTGTAGAGAGTGGGGAGGGACGGAGGAAGAGGGAAAGAATCCTCAGGCAGACTCCCTGCTGAGCCCAAAGGTCAATGCGGGGCTCAATCCCAGGACCTTGAGATCATGACTTGAGCCAAAATCAAGTCGAACAATCCACCGACTGAGCTGCCCGGGTGCCCTAGCAAAGGATTTCTTAACATAAATATCTCAGAATTGAGAAGGCAGGCTAAACATATTGGCAATAAGCATGGAATCCGTTTAAATATAGAAATAACAGTCTTTGTGAATCTGGAGTATTGAGCACAGTGTAAATGCCGTAAACATCAACAATAAAATAAATAGTATTCATGTGACTAACAAAGACTGGGATATGGAGGACAGAAAGTGGGAAAAAGTGTGAATATGTTGATTTCCTCCACTTTCGCAGCAAGAATCAAGAGATACTTGGAATAAAGTAGGAGAAAATGGCATTTTAGAAATACCATAATTATTCTAATCTCATAATTATTATTTTACACAATCATGTTTCTTAACTTTAAATGGCCTGATAGAAACTAGTATCACCAGTAATGAAAAAAGTTTTATCTGAAATTTAGCACTTTCTTCTGTTTCGATTTTATAATGGGCTTTTAAGCTTTTTATTTTGAAATAATTTCAGATGTAGAGAAAAGTTGCAAAAGTGTTTTCCATATACATTTCCCCAGCTTTCCTTAACGCTCACATCTTACATAACCATGCCATATTTGTCCAAGCTAAGATACTGATGTTGGTACAATACTATCAAAGTACAGACTTTATTTGGACTTGACCGAATTTCCTACTGATCTTCTTATTCTGCTTCAGGATCCAATTCAGCAAAGCACAGTGCACTGAGCTCTCATGCCTCCTTATCCTCCTTCACTATGGGACTGTTTCTCAGTGCTTTCTCATTTTTCATGACCTTGACACTTGAAGAGCCATGCTCAGGTGTTTTGTAAATTGTCTCTCAATGTGAGCTTGTCTAATGTTTCCTTATGATCAGACTGATACTGTAGATTTGGGGGAAGAATACTAAAAAGTTCAAGTGCCCTTTTCATGTCATATCGGTAAGTATAAGAGAGCAACAGGACTGGTGACATTAAGCTTGATCACTTGGTTCAAGTGAGGTCTGCCCAGTTTCTGTGTGAAAAGAAACTAGTTTTCCCCTTCCATGCTCTATTTTGACAGAAGTGGGTCACTAAGTCCAGCCCTTATTCAAGGGAAGAGGAATTAATGCCCACCTTCTAGAGGGAAGCGTATGAAAGAATTTGTGGAAACATACAAAAACTACCACAGTAATTAATAAATATTTTTAGAGAGATACTTTGGAGACACTCATCGGCAGTAATTATTACTCTTGTGCTCAAATGATACTTTCCAATTGCCCTCATTCATCCCACATTTATTATTTGGCATTTCTGTATGAGGAAGATTTGTCCCTTCTCCTGCATTTATTTATCTAGTCAATCATTTGTTTACGTCAGTATGGACTTATGAATATTTATTTTATTCCTTGGGTTATCACCAATACTATTATTATCTATTTTGTTGCCCAAATTATTCTGGGCTTAGCCATTGCCAGATTAATCAGGGTGGCTCCAGTGTCTTTTTTTTTTTTCTTTCTTTTACTGATGAGGCTTAATATTTTAGAGAGCTTCAGTCACACAAAAACTGAGTGGCGAGTACAGAGAGTTCCCATTTCCCCCTCCCCAGCCCACCTCCATTTCTTCTATTATTAATACCTCGTATTAGTGTGGTGTATTTGTTACAACCAATGAGTCAATACACATTATTATTAGCTAAAGGCCATTGTTTGCATTAGGGTTCCCTCTTTTACATTCTATGGGTTTCGAGAAATGTATAATGACAAGTAGCCACAATTATAGCTCCGTGCAGAATAGTTCCACTGCCTTAAGAATACTTGTCCTCCACCTAGTCATGCCTCCCTTCCCCCAGACTCAGGCAACCTCTGATCTTTTTACTGGCTCCATGCTTTTGCCTTTTCCAGAATGACATATAGCAGGAATCCTACAGTGCCTGGGTTTTTCAGACTGGCTTCTCTTTCTTAGCATTATGTGTTTAAGGTTCCTGTGTGTCTCCTTGTAGTTACCTAGCTTATCTCTTTAGTACTGAATAATACCCCACTGTTGGATGTACCCCAGTTTCCTCATCCGTCCACCTACCCATTCACCTACTGGAACATGTCGGTGTACATGAGTTACATGTGTCTTTAAAAAAGCACATAAAATAAACGTGTTCGTACTGACATCTTGAGTATAATCCAAGATTACAGCATTCGTTCTAGCCTCCCTGCCTTGCTTCCTTGTGACTTCTTTCTCTGGCAGTGAAAAACCTGGCTCTCAGAATCTAGAATATACATGTTTATTTGTTCAGCCCTGGTATGCATGTAAAGCCGTTTCAGAGTGGTTCACGTGGGCCGCCTGGAGAGCAAATGAATGAAAACAGAGTGTCTGTGTCCATGTTTCCTCTTCAGCCTGATGGTACACAGCCAAAATATTGTTTTTTAAAACTAGGTCATGTCTTCCCCCCCCCCCCCCCCCCCCCCCGCCACTGATTCATTTTTATACTGCTAAGGTCAAGTAAAATTAAATTCAGGGTTTTTTTTTTACCTAAAAATAATAATTTGTTATCCCATATTATTACAATAGACCTCTCTGCCTTTCTACTATCTATCCATCCTTCTATCTCTCCATACACAAAAAAGCATGTTTGGAATCGTAGTAATCAAACGTTAATAACAGTTGCTTCTGGGTGATGGGATTTGGGGTGATTTTTTTGTGTAGTATTTGGCTCCATATTCTGTAATTAATTTTTGTGTAAATATATATATTATTTTTACAGAAAATGAAAAAGTATTCTCTAAAATCAGAGAGAAAATTGTCAGCAAGCGGAACACTGCTAAGGGGTACAATTCCTACTGGACTTAGTAGCTAGAATATCATTTTGGGGGGCACCTGAATGGCTCAGCAGTTAGGCATCTGCCTTCAGCTGGGGTCATGATCCTGGGGTTCTGGGATCGATCCCTGCATTGGGCTCCCTGCTCGGTGGAGAGTCTGCTTCTCCCTCTCCCTCTGCTGCTCCCCCTGCTTGTGCTCCCTCTCTCTCTCTGTCACATAAATAAATAAAATCTTAAAAAATAGAATATCATTTTTGAGTCTCATGAAAGCTGTCACTTGGAAAGAGTGAGAGGCAGGAGCCAGGTTGGATGGGTAGAGGAGTAAACGGAAGGCATGGACAAGGCAAGCAATGAAGGTGAATGACCCTCAAATATGCAGCCTGCCTAGGAGCTGTCCTGTCTGAACATATGCCTGAGCCCCACCCACCAGGGGTTTAATTCGGCAGGTCTGGGGCAGAGCTGAGAACTGGCTTTTCCAACCAAACTCCTAGCTAATGCTTGTGCTACTGATCCTCAGATCACACCGAGCTGCCCCAGCTATAGCCAAGTCTTTTGAGAAGAATGACTGGCTGTGAGGGAGGCAGGAGCAGACAGTGGAGGGGACTTGCTTTGTTTGGTTTATTTTGCCATTGATGTCTGTTTTTTATTTGCATCTAGTACAAAGATATTAGAGAAATACAAAAAGAAATAGATCAATTAGCGTGGTGGGAGGTTTTAATACACATCCCTCAGCAGTTTATACAACATGGTGGCCAAACCCCCCCACAAACTAGTAAGCACGGAGAGGGTAGGAACAACACGGTCAACAAGCAATGTCTGATGTACAGAAACATACGTCAAATAACGACAGAATTATTTCCAAAGTCACATGGAATTTGCCAGAATGATTCTACTGGGCTACAAAATAAGTTTCAACAGATTTCCACGGATTGAACTAACACAGAATCGAGTCTGGTCTTGGACCGTTGTGACATACATTATGACAATGACCCCCAAATTTCCAGTGTTTGGAATTTACGTATTACACTTCCCTTTGCTTAACTTCTATTTGAAAGTAATTTCAAATTTACCCCAAAAGTTCCCAATGTAAAAATAGTACAAAGAACACTCATATATCCTTTACCCAAATCCACTTATTGTAAGCATTTCACCCCCATTTGCTTAATCACCGCCCCCCTCCCACTCTTGTTCACACACACACACACACACACACACACGGTTTCCAAGTTCTCAGCTGAGAGCGACACTGGCTTACCAGTCATGGGAGTGAGACCCTTGTAAGTGGATCTTTCAATCTTCAGTTGAGCTGCTCAAGCACCTGGATAGACCAAAAGTAAGCCTAGCCCCAAATTACAGATCTGCGAGTTAAACATTATTTAACACCAATGGGTCTTGGGCATTTTGTTACACAGCAGCAGGAAATGGAAGAGGTATTGTGGGGCTTGGGGGCTCCCGAGGTACACGAAGGCATTGTGAGTATCATGAGGACCCACCGAGGCTCCTGCCTCTCCAGTGCAATTGGACCACCCTAGATTCTCTCCCGCTGTCCTGGTGCAGGTAAGGGGACAGCTGAGGATTAAGTCTTCTATGCCTGGAATTTTCTGGGTGCATACAAAAGATAAATGGAAGAGGGGGATTCAGGAAGGAATTGGCAAGTGTCTTTGACAGGGTGGGTCATGGTAGTCTCTAAGTTGGATCTAGAAGGAAAGGGAGGTAGAAGGTGGTTACCAGAAAGGAATTAAATAGAGGGGTATGATGGTTAATTTTATGTGTCAGTTGAACTGGTAATGGGTCATCCAGATTTTATAGAATTAACATTTGAGTCAGTAGACTTTTTATTTTTTATTATTTTTTTAAAGATTTTATTTATTTATTTGACAGAGATCACAAGTAGGCAGAGAGAGGAAGGGAAGCAGGCTCCCCGCCGAGCAGAGAGCCCGATGCGGGGCTCGATCCCAGGACTCTGGGATCACGATCTGAGCCAAAGGCAGAGGCTTTAACCCACTGAGCCACCCAGGCACCCCATGAGTCAGTAGACTTTTTAAAGCAGTGACCTCTCCCGGGTGGTGGGTATCGCCCGATCTATGGAAAGCCCGAATAGAGCAAAAAAAATGGAGGAAGAACAAATTTGGGCCTTCCGGCCAGATTGCTTGAGTTGGAACATCGTCTCCAACCTTCAGGGCCCCTGGTTCTCAGGCCATCAGACCTGAAAGTAATTCAGACTGAATTACCAATGCCCTTCTTGCATCTCCAGCTTGCACATGACAGATTATGGGATTTCAGCCTCCATAATTGCACGAGCCAATTGCTTATAATAAATCTCTCCATATATATATAAAATATGCTCTCTCTCTGTATATATATATATATGTCATCTCTCTCTCTCTCTATGCCATATGCCACACATAAATAGGTATGTGTGTGCGTGTGTATGAAACTGATCTCCTATTGGTTTTGTTTCTCCTGAGAACCCTGACTAATTCAAGACCTAATGACATTGACAGATGGTCGTAATGGGACGAGTTCATCAGGCAAGATGGAAACCAGGAAGCTGGGCTCTCCAGAGAGAGGATGCATGAAGAAGTGTGGCCACCCAGGGCAAAGCAATTTTGGTTCTGATGCGACTCTCTCCTACCCGCAACTGCTGATGGTCTTTCAAATTTGAGCCTTCCCTGACCTCTCAGGACCCTTCTGTGTGCCCCTCAGGGCTCTTCCTCTCCTCTGTCCAGAGCTCTGCTCACACTGGATTCCCTCTGCCTCCGCCTCGAGTCCCACACCTGACTCCCTGAGGGCTGGCTGCGTACTCTGTCACCCCCGAATCCCCAGCACCTAGTCTGACACATCCCGAGGCCCAGGAAACCTTTGTTGAATGAACTGAAGTGTGAACACAAGGAGAGATGGAGGGACCAGAGTCCAAAAGGACTGTCAGGGCACCAGGAGTCCAATATCCATTTCTGCCTTGTTCTTTCCATCCCACTTTCCAGAAGGTAAAATGAGGAGCCAGAGAGTTTAGAAGGCCTGCAGGTGTCACACAGCAGAGCAGCCCTGGTAACCAAAGCAATAGAAGC
>PISX010023013.1:13866-30679 GCA_004024625.1 Mellivora capensis
GGGGGGGCGCGTGGGGGTAGGGGGCTGGCTGTCACCTCATTTCTGAAGCAGCTCCAGGCTGCTGGGGAAGCAGCTGGGCCACCCAGCTGCATTTCCCCCTCCCCATCCCCCCCAGGCAAGTCAAAGGAAAAAGACAATTAAAAGGAAAACCCAGGGGCAGGAAGGCAGTTTTCCCAGCCCAGATTGGGGCTGCCCAGGAAAGGGAGGCACCCTGAGGAGATCCCATTAAATGGATGTTTATTTTAATGGGAGATGAAGGGAGAAGAGCTGAGATCAATCCTGGGAGTGGGGAGAGACAAGAGAGGGAAGAAGATGCAGGGTCTGTTCCCACAGTTGGGTCTTTCTGAGGCTGCCCTTGAGTGAGTAAGTAGCCAAGGTGCACTGCAGGAGGCCAGCAGTGAGTCCTGAGATGGCTGGTGCAGGGGCTGCCTTTTTGGGGAAGGGAGGCACTTCTACCCTTGTTCCTTCGCTCACCTCCAGCAACTCGAGTCCCTGTGACATTCTCTGCTAGGGTTAGGGCAGACAAAGGATGACCAGTTAGCCCCTGCCCATACCCTCAAGCATTGGGGGACAACCACCCCCCTACCAGCTAGGCAGGCTGTGGTAAGGGGCCTGGGTCAAGTGTTGGGCCAGCAGGATCATAGAGACCATGAGACCATGAGTGTGGGCCCGGGGCCACAGGGTAGACAAGCTTCCCATGGCTGTCCCGCCTTTGGAACCCAGGGTCTTGGGCAAAGGGTGCCCTGGGTCCTGTCCTCACCTTCAGGCAAAGGTCTAGAGGGCGGTCACATTCTGAGTATCTGGAAACCTACCTAGACACTGAAAGCCCTTCCCCCAGCTTCTCTGCCCAGGTGGGTCCCTGTCATCCTTGATGGAGCAGAGGACCTCCTCCCCAACAACTGGTCAGACCCTAACATTCTTCAGGGCAAGCTCACTTCTGCCCTCCCACTCACTCCCTCCCGCGGTCCATGATGCCTTACCAAGACACTGAAGGTTATTAGAGCTGAAAACTGAAATGCTTCATTCATTCTCTTACTCATTCACTCACTCATTCGTTCATTCCAGGACCTTTCACAGGGCATCTCCTCCGTGTTGGGCCCTGTTCAGGGTGCTGGGGATTCGTACTGAAGACAATTAGAAATCCTCATCCTCTCGTAGACAAAGATGATAAAGAAGTGGGTAAAATATCTAAAATGTCAAATGTGGACAAGTGCCATGGAGAGAAATCAAGGCCAGGGCACAGGTCGGGGGTAATCATGGCATGTTCTAATAGCCTCCAATATTCCTCTTTGTTCTGACATGGAGACGTGTGTGTGTGTCCCATGCCCAGAACTAAGCTTTCTCTTGTTCCATCCTCTCTGCTGGCCTGGGAGTCTCTACTTTGTGTGTGATGATACAGAGGCCACCTAGAGAGAGCACCACACCTGCCAGCAATGACAAGCCAGTTGGAGGGGACCTCCCTCTGGTCTCCCCCCCACCCTCAATGAGTCTGGCGCAAGGGGGGAGACAGATGAGGAATTGGGCCTCCCCCCAGCCATCCAGTGATGCCCAGCCGGGGGGTCCAGCCCAGACTCCTGCTTTGGCTCTGACCCAAGAAGACTTCATTGATCCGAAGTCCTGCTGAGCGTGTGGCCCTGGCCTGGGGAGGGCCCCACCACTGACCGTGTCCCAGGCCCCCTTAGGGGTCCCACCTGCCTCTGCCCAGAAGCTAGGGGAGCAGTGCTCTCAGGAGAAGGAATGCTGGGTGGGAGTCAGTCATCAAGGGTTCCAGCCCTCGCCCCCAACTCCCAGCCTCACCCACTTTGTCATTTCAAGGCCCCGTCCCCTCTCTCGGTCTCTCTCCTAGTCTGTGGAAGGAAGGAGTTTGACCCAGAGAATCTTGAGCCCCGTGGGGGTCTATGACTCAGTTTCCCCATCTGGACAAGACACTTTAACCTGGGCTGCACCCCTGGGACCAGATAGGATGGCCTTTCCTGTGAATGCGGATTCGGGGGGAGCCCATGACGTTGAAGGGAGACACTGGGCAGTGAGGGGTGTGGGAGGCTGACTTTCTGCTGACATCCTTCCAAATTATCCGCATTTCCGTATCTGGATGTGCTACCAATTAAGGAACCAAATTAAAGAAAATTTAAGCTTAAGCCGTTCCACATCGTCCCCTCTTCCAGGGACTGCAAGCTTGCTTAGGTTAGTAAAGGCTCACGACTTACCTTGGAACAGCCTTGCTGCTGCCGCTGGCTCTGGGTCAGGCACGCAGCAGAAACTTGCACCCACAAACTCTGCATTTGCTCCCGTGAGTGTGGATTCGCCAGCCTCCCACCCTGCACCTGCTGGGGTCAGGACCCTTGGAGCACAGAGGCCCAGTGATGCATTTCAGAGCCCCCCCTCCCCACCCATGGACATACATGTGCTCACACGGGGACACACATACATGCCGACACGCACATGCAGACACACACACACACACATACACACATGCATATACACAGACACACACTCCCACCCCGCCCTCTGGGGGACTTTACACAACCCTTAGTCAGTGATTAAGACATATTTACTAAATAATAAATGAGTGCAAATTCTCAGATCCAGGAAGCCAGAGCCCTGCCTGTTTGCAGCCTCGTTTGCCGCCCCAACCTGTCTGCTGTCTGCCGGAGGGAGAGACCGCACAGAGTGGGGGGAGCACCCGCTGCCTCTAAGGGGCCCACACCTTCCCTCGGGCGGGCCTGTGAGCACTCTGGGTCCGCCCCAGCCAGTCCACACGCCCTGAGGCAAACAAGACTGCAGTCTTGTCCTCTGTGGTCTGGCCCACCCAGGCCAACTGGGCTGCTCCCTGGCTCAACTTGAACTTGGCTCTCTCCAGAAGCAGCAATCCCAGTTCACCAGGAATGGCCTTCAGACCACACTCGCGCTGTCTGGAGTGATCAGGGGCACCTCCTGGGAGTCTGGTCACAGCATCACTGGAGGAGTGAACGGCGTCCTCCCTCCCTTGAGCTGCATTGGGGGTGGGGTGGACGGAACATCAAATGTTGGGGTTCGGATGGCTTATTGAAGGCAAGACCCAGTGCTGGCCTGGAGTGCCCCTTTGCACCTGAACCCCAAGGAAACTGCTGCCTCCTGGGGCATAGGTGGAAGGTTCAAGATGGTAGTTGTAGGCATCAAGGTTCCAAATCAGAGCCCGGGTGGGGAGAGGGAACTCCACCTAGCTCTGGAAGGCCCTCTAGGAATTATGTGGGTTAGTGGCTCACAACTTGGGGTTTCGTGCACCCCCAGTAATATATTACAATAAAGGGGGGCTGTCTGACAAGATTTCCATTATTAGCCCTTATTTCATCAAAGAAATGGCAGGCTTTAATGCCTACAATGTGAGGGGAAGTTGGGCATGACTGCAAGACCACGGACAGTTTCTTACATGGAAACCACGGAGCCCATAGGAAACGCCCTGTACAATGCTTGTTTTCCTTCCTTAGCGATAAAGACCTTGCTGCTGACTAGTTCCAGGAGGCAAGATGGTGTTTGGAATGATGTAGAAACTGTGTGCAAACTGAGGCCCAGAAAGGACTGATGAGTTCGAGGTCCTATGGGAAGCGGGTGGCAGAGGAAAGCCCAAGTCTGGGGCTCTTTCCACATTGCCGATTCCTTAAAGTGAGGTGGGCTCCGAGGGCCTGGGGCTGTGGGGGCCTGGTCCCTGCTGGAGGCCTGGAGGGACGATGCCTAGAGCCCTGGAGTTTTGGGAGCCTGTGCGCCCACTTCTTCTCGGCTTCCTGCCGTCTGCCGGGCCCCGCTCCAGAGCCAGGCTCCAGGCTGCAGCGTCGAACTCTCACGTCCTGCCCAACTGTTCCCTCTGGAATGCTCTGGGCCCTCGGCTGCCAGCTCTCCCGGCATGACGTTTGTCTGGTGCCAGGAGGGACAGGGCCACATGTCCCCCATATGCCACCGGGGTGGGACGTTTCCACTGAACAGCTGAGCTGGCCTCCCCTTCTTCCCTCAGCAGACTTCCCTGCCTCTCTCCTCTTTGTCTTCCTCAGGGCACCTCCTGCTCCTGACCAGGAAGCAAGTAGAAGGGGACGTTTTAGCATTTGCGGGTCCTCCACACTTTCCAAAGCAGGTCCACGTGAACTGGTTTCGATTAAGCAAACACACATACTCTAAAGTCAAACAGAAATCAAACAGGCACGTATCCTTTTCCAGCACCTGCAGGGACAGGTGACGGTGAGCTCCTGAGCGGATGACCAGACATCCATCTCCCTGTCCATCCATTTCTCCCTTCCTCCCTCCTTCTCTCCCTAGTCCTACTCACCCTTCCACCCCTTTATCCCTTCGTCCAGCCAATCAATCAACTTTCCTTCTCTCCCTCCACTCATTCATCCTACCGTCAATCCATCTGTCCATCCACTCCCCCATCCACCCGGCCAGTCAACCATCTGTCTTCCCATCTATCCACCCACCCCTCCACCCACCAAATCAACCACCCCTCCACCCATCCATCCGTCTCCCCATCCCCCTTTCTGTGCCTCTCTCAATCTCCGCATCCCTTATTCTGCTATCCGCTTCCCACCCTCCATCCCTTCATGGATCCATCCATCCATCCTTCTCTCTATTCCTCCATCCATCCTTTCATCCCTTCCTCTCTCCTTTGATGCCTCCCTCCTTCCACCCATCCCTCCACCCCGTTACCCTTCATCTAGCCAGCCAGCCCTCTCTATCCCCCCTCCATCTGTCTCCATTTCCCTCTACCCTTTCTCTCATCCCTCCACCTCTCCATCCCTCTCCCTGCCTATTGAGAGCTCCTCATGAACCAGGCACTGCCACCATACCCCATGAGGGGACCAGCATGCCGCGTACTGTGGCAGCTCAATAAGCTTTTGTTGACTGGACCTAATGGCGCCCCTGCCTTCCGGAGCTTACGCAACAGCAAGAGTGGAGTCCACAGCCAGCTCCAGTTCTGCTGAGTCAGCAGTTGAGAATCCTCTGTGCTTGGGAAGCAGGTGGACAGAAGAGAAGCTTTGGACGGACCAGCTCTCAGGAGTCCTTACAGCAACCCACGAGCCTTACTTACCCACTCTCTTTGTTTCCTCTTAGCCATCCTGGAAGGAAGATAGGATTTATCCCCATTTTATCAGCTGAGAAGCTGGGCCCAGAGGCCGTGGCGCAGGACAGAAATCTGAGAATACCTCTGTCCTACCATCAATTCCACTATGGGATCAAATGTATGGTGCCTCTTCTGGTTTCACTGTAAATTCTTCCTCCAGCAAATCCCGTGTTCCCCCAAACACAGCCCACACCTCAAGGCCTGATGGGTTTGCCCCTGCTCCTTCCCCCGGAGTACTCTAGTCCTCTTCTCCCAGAAGAAATCACATCTCCCTCCAGTATTCATCCCCAAGGACGCCTCCCTCAGGAGGTCTTCTAAGATTGCCCCTCCCTCTACCAACTTCAGCAAGAGTTAACCATTTCCTTTCTTCCCACAAAGGTTTCCTTACTCCCGCCCCCCCCCCCACACACACATTGTATTGTCTGTCTTTTCTGAAGGTTGTTGAGCGAGGGGGCTGTGTCTGCTTTCTCCTTCTGAGCTCCATAAGTGGGTTGGGGACCTACCGTGGGCAAACAGTACAGGTGAACCAGATCGATAACTAGAAGTGATATTAATATATTTATCAGTCAGCAGAGCCCGGAAAGCAGCCAGGCAGAGAGGTAAGAACCAACAGAGGATCATCCCTGCCTGCGATTTCCTTCCACCCAGCACCTGGCCTGATCTCAGCCTCCTCGTGGGAAAGAGGCTGAGAGGTGTCTAGTCTCTGGGGAGGTTGGAGGGGAGGGCATTGAACTATGAACTTGGGGAGCCCAGGTCTAATCAGACCACACCTGATGCCTCCTTCCCAGGCCTTCCCTGGCCCAGACCAGCCCTGTCCAGGCCACAGAGGCATCTGGTAAGGGAGAAGGAGACTCCGGGAATCATGTGAAAGCTGACATGTAAACAAGTGGTCCCCGTACTTCAGGGGCCCAAGACTCGACTCACACTGCGTCATTCAATCCAAACCGCCCTCCGGGCTGGGCGCCATCCTGCAGCTAGAAGAGTGAGGTTCGGGAAGGTGAGACAGCTTCCCAAGATCTGCCAGCCTTGAAGCGTACAGCCAGGGTTGGAATTCAAGCAGTGGGTTTCCTGAGACCCAGCGCTGTTGAGACAGCCCGCACTTCTGCCCCGGCCCTGGAGTAGGCCAAGGGGGAAACGGGGCAGAGGTGGTGCCTGGGGCCCTTTCAGAACAGGAGAAAGCCTGACCCTCTGGGGACCTGGACATCCAGTCTGAGAGTGGAGCCAGTGACCATAGGGCCCTCTTCCTCAGTGCTGTTCTGGACCGGACACACCGCCTTCCTTAGCTCTCATCCCACAGACTAGACATCATCAAGGCCATTTGACAGATGAAACCCTCGAGGCTCAGAGAGGCTGACTTGTTCCAAGTTGCTCAGCTGGGCAGTGGCCAAACCGAGGCGCAACCCCAGCAGCTCCCTCCATTTTCCGCCACCACCCTCTCCAGGAATGACTGTGCCCCAGGGAGGGGAGGGAGGAGTATCGGGCGCGACAGAGTGAGGGGGAGGGAGGCAGCCAGAGAGAAACAGAATGAAGAGCCTAGCTTTTTTGTTTCTTTTTTTAAAAAATTAATTAACTAATTTATTTTAGATAGAGAGAGAGAGAGAGGGAGAGAGCAAGAGCAGAGGGAGGGACAGAGGGTGAGGGAGAAACTGATTCCCCACTGAGCAGGGAGCCCTGGCAGAGCCCCCCACGTGCCCCCAGCTTCTAGGTTTGTTCTGGGGGACCCAGAACCTTAACCAGAACAGGGGTTATGACCCTCACGCCCTCAGCTTCTCCTGCTCCATAGGCCCAATGTGCTGTTCTGGCCTCTGGGCTTGCAGCCTCTGGCACAAAAGAGAGGAAACAAGGCTGGCAGGACATGCAAACAGCTTCTCTTCCTTTAGAGCCTCCCACTACCTTGACCCAGGCAGGAGGAGGGCAAAGCCAGCAAATCCACCTGCCCCACCCCCGTCCCTATTCCCAGCCCTACAGCTACCTGCTGCCTCCAGTTACTGGGCTGGAAAGCCCTAGAAAAATGGTGGCAGGGATGCCATCGGCAGGGAGGCAGGAAAGCCCAGCTCTCTGGCCTGGCCAGGCCTAGCAGGGGGTTTCCAGCTCCCCCTGAGTCTGCAGGAGGTGGTCAGAAAACCGGCAATGTGAGAGCTCTTGTGTCTCATCTGACTTTCACGACTCTGTGGGTCAGAGTCACTACCCCCCGCCCCCTTAACGATGGGAAAACTGAGGCCCAGCAAGATCACGTAGCTGGGGAGCTCTGTCCTTGAGACGGGAGCTTAACCGCGTGTTCCCCCAAAGCCTCCCACCCGGCGGGTGCGGGCAGGGGCAAGTTACTCCATCCGTCTCAGTCTTTCTGCGTGACCCGGTTGTTCCAGGCCACCTCTGTGAAAGCTGTCTGCTCAGGAGGTCTGGGGGACTCAGAGATTTCCTGGAGAGTCCCATGTCATTTGAAGACTCTGGCCGGAAGTGACCCTGGTCACTGCAGGGGATTCTCCGAGAACATAGTTTTGGGTGGGTCACGTGGAACTTACGAGCTCAGCGCCTCCCAGGCATTGTCACATGGGAGAGAACTCAGGGCCATGGTCCCTGGCAGGGGGCAGGAGAGTGACTATCCGTGAAGGCTCCAGTCCCCCTCA
The DNA here is from genome assembly GCA_004024625.1 of Mellivora capensis. Taxonomy (NCBI): domain Eukaryota; kingdom Metazoa; phylum Chordata; class Mammalia; order Carnivora; family Mustelidae; genus Mellivora; species Mellivora capensis. The sequence continues at coordinate 21,583 of PISX010023013.1, forward strand.
CCCACCCAGGAGGGATAAGCAAGATGATGCTGGTGGTACAGATAATTACTCTAGGTTTCCTGAGATGCTACATTCAGGAAACTTGGTTTCTGAAAGACCATTTTTGCAACCATATGAGGGATCCTGGCTCGTTTTGGGGGGAGGTGCGATTGGAGCTTGGAGCTGGGAAAGCCCTCCCTGGGGGTTCCCCACAAGTCCCAGGCCCAGTTGCCACTCTCCCAGGCCTGTTTCCATGGAGACCTGGGAGATGGGAGCCCCGAGATCCCCCGTATCCCTTGCTGAGGATGTGTCCTTTGCACTTGATCCTTTGTCCGTTAGCTGTGACTTCTGACGGTTTTAGGGGTAGGTGTGTTTGGTTTTGGCTGGGCCTCCAACCCAGCTCTCCGTGGGATGCAGAGTCCCATTCTGCCTGTATGTTCGTGAGCCCCCTACACCTCCACCCACAATCTGTCGGAGGACAGAAAAGGCCTCCGGCCATAAAGCTCCATCCACTGACAGCCCAACACCCCAGGTAGGAAAGGGCATCTGAGCCCGGAAGGAGGGGAGGGGAGAGGGGAGCAAGGGGGGCGGCAGCCCCTGATCCACCCCAGCTGTTCAAACATCCAGGCCTCTTCCCTCTTCCTTCCAAAGTCCCTGGTCAGCACTCAGCCCCGGATCGCAGCCACCCTGGGTCCCTGCAGTAAACACCTTGCAGAGATTTCCTCTAGCAGACGGGAGGCTTCTTGCTAACCTTCACAGGCCGGAAGGCCGCCAGCTCCACGGCTGGGTGGAGCAGGGAACCGAGTGGCTGACCCTGCTGAGCTCAGAGGCAAAGCACAGGAAAGATCGTGGGAGGAGGTGAGGGGCCACGGTTCCCGGGCCGGCTGCCGCCCACACCAGCCCCTGGCTCTCTCCCCACGCTCCCATCTCTAGCCATTGTCCACACCGGCCCCTCCTATCTCTTCTCTGTGGCTCTCAGTTCTGCCCACTCCAGGTTCCCTGATAAAGTGCTTCCAGATGGAAAGCATCTCACTCTCCAGCCACTGGCCCCGTGGTGCCTTGTCTTCTGTGGCCCCGGTCATGTCCCACCTTGCAGATATTAGGGTGAGGGTCATGTTGTCTTCCTGCAGCTCTCGAGGCCAAGATGTGCGTCTGCCATGTGGTCCCCAGAGGGCACTCGACCCAGGGGCTTGGGGAGGAGCAAGGAGAACTGACGTTTACTCATTGAGTAAAGCTTGCACTGCTTGGGACTTTACTTATCCCCATAATCCCCAAGCAAACACGGCAGGGTGGGCACCCCCGTCCACCTTTCACAGATGAAGCGATCGATCGCCACACACCCTGCCCTCCTTATTTACATTTTCTAAGAGTCCTGGGACAGAAGAACATCATGGATTTTTCTACGTTGCTTTTATATCCAGGAACCTTGCTAAATTCTCTTGTTAATCCTAAATCAGCCGATCCTTGCACAACACAGGTTTGAACTGCATGGGTCCACTTATATGTGGATTTTTTTTCTCCCAATAAATACAGTCCAGGACTGCAAATCTGTTTTCACTTCCTTATCATTTTTAAAGTAATATTTTCTTTTCTCTAGCTCCCTTTATTGTAAAAATACAGTATTTAATGCATATCCCATATAAAATATGTGTTAATCGATTGTTTATGTTCTCAGTAAGGCCTCTGGTCAACAGTAGGGTATTAGAAATTCAGTTTGGGGGGAAATCAAGATTCTATACAGATTTTTGACTGCAAAGGGGGACTCACACTCAGTCAGCTGTACTCTGTGAATTCTTTTGGGTTGTCCATGAAATGATGACAGCATTTGCAATCACCTCTTATTTTTTCTTTCTTTCCAATATTTATATCCTCTTGTCTTTAAACATTTTTACTTTATCGTCTTTTCTGTCTCACTCTGCTGGCCGGGACCTCCGATGTAACATTAACTGAAAGTGATATTAGCAAACATCTTTGTCTTACAGCTGATTTTAAAGCAAACCTTCTCAATCATTCTTCCTGCTTTATGTCTATGATAAGGTTTCTGTAGATACTACTTATTAGGCTAAAGAAACACGTGTTCTTTTCCTAGTGTCCTGAGAGTTTGTTCATAAATGGACGTTGAAAGTTACTGCACTGTTTCTGCCTCAGTTGAGCCCGTCACGTAGCATCTCTCGTTTGACTTGTGGATTGCACTAAATGATTTATTCATCCATCTTCCGAAGTCAAATCAACTTTGCATTCCTGGAATACATTGAACATGACCTGATGTGTTGTCATTTTTGTTCTTTGGAAGATTCTGTCTGCTAGCATGTTATCTGGAGTTTCTTCTTATGTACATGAGTGAGGTAGTTTTCTTTTTCATGGTGTTGTGCCTGGCTTGGGTATTAAGGTTCTACTGGTCTCATAAAAATGAGCTGGGGATTATCTTTATTTTTCCAATCTCTGGAATATTTTGCATGAGGCTGGAATCACCTGAAACTTGTCTGTTTGGTAGAACTTGCCTGTAAAGATGTCTGAGCCTGGTGATTTCAACAGTGGAGAATCTGAAACTTTGGATTTGATTTCTTGTTGGTTCAAGGGCTATTGATGTGATTTTAAGAGGATACCACTTTGCATCTTTCTTCTGGTGCCAATTTTTAAGTTTTATTTTTCTAAGTATTCATGCCACATAATTTTAGTATGTATTTGGAGAAAGTTGATAGTATCATCTGAGTATTTTTAGCAACTTAATTGAAGTGTAATTGATATAAATTAACTTTGCATATACAACACATACAATTTGATGAGTTTGAAATATGTATACATCTGTGAAGCCATCACCGCTTTCATGATAGTGAGCATCTCTATCATTCCCCAAAAGTTTCCTCATGCCATTTGAAAATTCCTCTCTGCCCCTCTCCCACCTTCCCTCCAGGTAACTAATGATCTGTTTTATGTCCCTGTATATTGTCTGCATTTTCTATAATTTTACAAAATGGAATTATACCATATATATTCTACCTGACTTCTTTCACTCAGCGTAATTATTTTGAAGTTCATCTAATTTTCAATGCATATCAATAATTTATTCCTTTCTCTTATGAGTACTATTCCAGTGTATGAATATACCAGAATTTTTTATTCTTTCAACTTTCACTGGACATTTAGGTTGTTCTGAGTTTGGACTACCATAAACATAAAGCTGCCATGAATGTTGATTATAAATCTTTGAATGAAACATACTTTTACTTCTCCTGGTAAATAGAAGTGGAATGGCTGGGTCATAGAGCTTGTGTATATTTAACTTTTTAAGAAACTGTTGAACTGTTTTCCAGAGTTGTTGGACCATTTTACATTCCTACCAGCAGTGTATGAGCGTTCTAGAATATTCTTACCAACACTTGGTATGGTCGGTCTTCCATTTTAGACATTCTAATAGCTGTATAATGGTATCATCTTGGTTGACTAAGACATTTCTCTATTGATGTTGGGCGTATTTTCATGTGCTCTTTAACATCTGCATTGTGTATTTCCCTTGGGGGAAGTATCTGTTCAAGTCGTTGGTCCATTTCTAATTTTTGTTGAGTTTTAAGAATTCTTCCTGTATTCTGGATAGGAGTCCTTTCTCAGACATGTAATTAACATTTTTTTTTCCTATTTGTGAATTGTTTTTTCATTTTCTTAACAATGCCTTTTAAAGAACAAAAATTCTTAATTTTTTGAAGTCCAGTTTTCCAGTTTTTTCTTTAATGGCCCAAGGTCACACATGTCTTCTCCTGTATTCTTCCAGAAATTGTATAATTTTATATATTTTACATTTAGGCTTGCTATCTATTTTGAGAGGATTTTTACATATGGTGTGAGGTATGGATCAAAGTTAATTTTTAAAATATGGACATTCATTTGTTCTAGCACCATGTGTGGACAAGAATATTGCTATGACTTTGTTAAATCAACATTTAAGTGGAGCACAGGGTATCAGAAGATGAGTCAAGACTCATCAACAAACCATAGGACAAACTAAAACAGAGACCATTTATTATTCACAGTCTTGGAGGAGGTACAGGGCATACCCCAAAGGCCCACACTGGGAGATCAAAGCAGAATGCAGACACAGAGAAAGGCAAAGCTGGGCAAGTGCTTTGGAGCTCCCTGGGCTAAGATGGGATGGTCATTCAAACCAGAAGAGTGGGGTCTTGGTGAACTCCAAGGGGGTCTTAGCTCATCTAGGGGAACATAAGGGAAAGGCCCTGGGAGGCAAGAGAGACTGATGATCACAAGGGCAGTTCCAGAAGTCATATCTCAAGCTGACAATCGCATGTGACTCTGTTGGCTGTTATCTACTGCACACACTTGCACTGGGGTGGGTAGTATCAGTTTAAGGTCCCTGGAGGTCAAACAAAATCATTGCTGAGGCCGCAATACCATGGAGTAGCTCAGCTAAACTCTCAGCAACTCTCCCTTCTCCACTCAATTGCCTTTGTACCATTGTTCAAAAACAACAAAGGATGTAAATATGTGGGTCTAATTAGAGACTTGTTCCATTGATCTATTCGCTTATTCTGATGCTAATATCACACTGTTTTGATCACCATAGCTGTATTCTAAGCCTTAAAGTGAAGTACTGTGAGTCCTCCAACTTTGTTCTTTTTAAAAATTGTTTTGGCTCTTCTAGTATGTTTCTATGTCCAAGCAAATGTTAGAATTAGCTCGTCCCTCTCTGTAAAAACAGCTTGCCAGGAGTGTGATTGGGATTGAGTTGAATCTACAGGTCAATGTGGGGAAAACTGACATCTCAAAAATACTGAGCCTTCCAGTCCATAGACATGGTGTATCTCTCCGTTTATTTAAATGTTCTTTAACGTCTCTTAGCAAAATTTTTCAGTGTACTGGGTTTTCACAGTTTTTCTCAGATTTATCCCTAAGAATTTCATTTTTTATATGATTGTAAATTGTATTTTTTTGTTTCAGTTGCCTATCGTGACTGGAATCTAGACACACAGTTGATTATTGTATATTGACCTTGTATCTGGCCACTTTTCTTAATTCATTTAGCTACAACAGTGTTTTTGTAGATTCCTGAGGATTTGTTGCATAGATCGGAATGTCATCTGCAAACTAAAAATAGTTTTACTTCTTTTTTCTTTTTTTAAAGATTTTATTTATTTATTTGACAGAGAGAGAGATTACGAGTAGGCAGAGAGACAGGCAGAGAGAGAGGGGGAAGCAGGCTCCCCATCGAGCAGAGAGCCCAATGTGGGGCTCGATCCCAGGACCCTGGGATCATGACCTGAGCCGAAGGCAGAGGCTTAACCCACTGAGCCACCCAGGGGCCCCATTACTTCTTTTTTTCAAATGAGGGTGTCTTCTATTTCTTTTTCTTGCCTGGATGCACCAGCCAGAATCTCCAGTAAAATGTTAAATTGAAATGGTGACAGCAAACATCTTTGACTTGTTCCTGATCTTAGAGGAAAAATATTCAGTTTTATGATCATTAAATGTGATGTCAGTTGTAGGGATTTATTTTAATAGTTACCCTTTATCATGTTAAGGAATTTCTATTCTATTCTAGTCTAGTCTATTCCTGAGAGTTCTTATAAAGAATGGATGTTGGATTTGACAAAGGCTTTTATTGATTCTATTCAGATAATCAAATGGCTTTTCTTTTTTTTAGTTTGAGAATATGGAGAATTATTTTGATTGATTTTTGAATGTTAAGTCAACCTTACATTCCTGTAATAAATCCCAACTTGGCCATAATGCATTATCAATCTAATGGTTAAATTAAAAAGTCTGACGATAACAAGTCTTGGAGAGAATGTGGAGAAATTGGAACCCTCACATGTCGCTAATGAAAATGGAAAATGTTGCAGCCACTTTGAAAAATCAGTCAGTTCCTCATATGACCCAACAATTCTAGTCCTAGAAAACATATTTTCACACAAAACATATGAAAAATGAAACATTTTCACACAAAAACTTGCACATGAATGTTCATAGAATTATTCATGATAGCCCAAAAGTAGAAACAACCTAAATGTTCTTTGGCTGATGAATGGATAGATAAAATGTATATTGTTCAGTGAGATATTATTTGGCAATAAAAAGGAATAGAGTACTGACCCATGCTACAACGTGGGCAAAAGAGATTATGCTAAGTGGGATAAGCCAGTCACAAAACACCACATAGTGTTTGATTGCATTAGACTGAAATGTCCAGAATAGGAAAACCCATAGAGACAAAAATTAGAAAGTAATAATTGCCTAGGGCTGAAAATTTTTGAAGGAAATGAGGAGTGATTACTAGTGCACATGGGGTATATTTTTGGAGTGGTGAAGGTGTTCTAAAACTGATGGTTGCACACTCTGTGAATATACTAAAACCCATTGAACTATACACTTTAAATTAGTGAATTGTGTGGTATGTGAATGGAGCTGTTATTTTTAAAAAGAAACAAACATACAAGCAAAGGTAGACTCAAAGATTAAAAATAACTGGCTTAGGGATGCCTGAGGGGCTCAGTCATTGAGTGTCTGTCTTCAGCTCTGGTTGTGATTCCAGGATTGAACCCCAGATCAGACTCCCTGCTCATTGGGAAGCCTGTTCTCGCTCTCCCACTCCCCCTGCTTGTGTTCCCTCTCTTGCTGTGTCTCTCTGTCAAAAAAAATAAAACCTTAAAAAAAAAACTGGCTTAGGGCTGTAATTTAATTTTTAATTTAGTCTGAAAACGTTGCCTTTTAACCAAAATATTTAGTCCATTTATATGATTGTGATTACTGATATATTTGGGTTTATCCCATCATTGTATTGTGCAATTTGTACATCTTTTCTATTTATTTCTTTTCTTTTCTTTTTTTCTTTTCTTTCTTTCTTCTCTTCTCTTCTTTCTTTTCCTTCCTTCCTTCCTTCCTTCCTTCCTTCCTTCCCTCCTTCCCTCCTTCCCTTAAATGGATTAAATGGATTTGATGCTCACCAAAACACATATTAATGGGAGAAAAAAGACACAATAGGAACAAAAAGTAAGGTTACCTGCCAGTGCTCCTATATCTTGCATTTGACAGTCTGTCTGGTTTGTGGCAAGCTTTGCTTTCTCCATGAAACTCTGCCTGTAGGTACAGCTGCTGCATGATCTGCTTAGATGGTCACTGATAAGATGAGGTTCAGCTTTCCATGTGTATTGAGTTCCATTTCTCTCTCTACTAGTTAAGCAGTTTTCTTTATTTTTGGGGTGGTTACACTTCATATTTTCACATTCTAACTCAGCATAAAACAGCTAAGTTATATTACCTAGTTATATTGGACTCCCCCAAATTAAACACTATTAGCTTTGTGTTATACAGTCATTGTGTTTTGAATTTAGCCACATATTTACCATCTTTGCTCACCATTCTTTTGTGCATCTCAGACCTTCCCACTCAGATATTTTCCTTTCTGCTTAGATTATCTTAATAAAAAAAAAAGCTTTATTGAGCTGTAATTTGTATACCATATAATTCATCCATTTAAAGCTTACATTTCGATGTTTTTTAGTATATTCACAGAGTTGTGCAACCATCACCACAATCAATTTTTGAACATTTTATCACCTCAATAAGAAACCTTGTAACCATTAGCAGTCCATCCACATTTCCCCTGAAATCCCCCAGCCATAGGCAACCACTAATCTCTTCTCTGTCTCTATAGATCTGCCCATTCTGAACATTTCACATAAATGGAATCATATTATATGTGGATTTTTGTACTGGCTTCTCCCACTTACCATAATGGTTTCAAGGGTCCTTGTGTTGTAGCAAGTATTAGTACTTCATTGCTTTTTATTGCCAAATAATGTTTTGTTGCATAAATATACTACATTTTATTTATCCATTTATTAGCCAAAGCACATTTGGGTCTTTTCCAGTTTTAGCTATTATGAGTAATGCTGCTATAAACATTTATATATAATTTTTTGTATGGATGTATGTTTTCATTTCTCTGGGGTATATATCTAGGAGTGAAAATGCTGGGTCCTATGGTAACTCCACATAACTCCACATATAATATTTTGAGAAACTGGCAAACTCATTTCCAAAATGGCTGCACCATTTTACACTCTCATCAGCCATGAAGGATGGTTCTAATTTCTACAGTCCTCACCAATATTTGAGATTTCCTTTCTTCTTTTTTAAAGATTTTATTATAGCCATCTGTGAGTGTGTGAAATGGTCTTCATGTAGTTTTGATTTGCATTTCCTTGATGGTTAATTATGTTGAGCATGTACCTATGTTTTTAGGTACTCATTGGCCATTTGTATATATTTTCTGGAGAAATGTCTATCTAAGTCCTGTTTTTCAACTGGGTTACATGTCTCTTTAACATGGAGTTGTAAGAGATCTTTATATATTCTGGATACTAGTTCTTTATTCAGTGCATGATTTGCAAATATTTTGTCCCATTCTGTATTTGCCTTTTCGCTTTCTTGATGGTGTCCTTTCAAGCACAAAAGTTTTAAATTTTGATGAAATCTAATTGATCTATTTTTTCTTTTTTTTTCTGCTTGTGCTTATTGCTGTTATATCAAAGGAGGTTCTGCCTTGCCCATAGTCACCAAGATTTACACCAATGTTTTCTTCTAAGAGTTTTACAGTTTCAGTTCTTTTTTTTTTAAAGATTTTATTTATTTATTTGACAGAGAGAGTGATCACAAGTAGGCAGAGAGGCAGGCAGAGAGAGGGGGAAGCAGGCTCCCTGCTGAGCAGAGAGCCTGATGCGGGGCTCGATCCCAGGACCCTGAGTTCATGACCTGAACCAAAGGCAGAGGCTTAACACACTGAGCCACCCAGGCGCCCCTACAATTTCAGTTCTTATATGTAGTTTTATGATCTATTTAAGTTAATTTTCACATATGGTATTAAGGAAGTGGTCCATCTTCATTTCTTTGTATGTGGATATCCAGGTTTTCGACACCATTTCTTGAGAAGACTATTTGTCCTCCACTGAGTTGTCTTGGTACTGTTTTCCATAAATGTACTGGTTTATTTCTGGACTCTCAGTTCTGTTCCATTGGTCTATACGTCTGGTCTTATACCAATACCACACTGTCTTGATTGTTACACCTTTGAAGTTTTTTTTTTAAGATTTTAAAAATTTATTTATTA
>PISX010023014.1:0-30491 GCA_004024625.1 Mellivora capensis
AAGAAAGCATTGTCTTTGCTCATCCACAAGAAGCAATTCCTTGTGCATTAAAGGTTTATCATGAGATTGCAGCAATTCAGTCTCATCCTCAAGCTTTACTTCTAGTTCTAGTTCCTTTGCTATTTCTACCACATCTGCAGTTTCTTACCCCACTGAAAATCAAAGTCGTCCATGAGGGTTGGAATCAAATTCTTCCAAATTCCCGTGAATGCTGATATTTTTATCTCTTCCTGTGAATCACAAGTGATCTTACTGGCATCTAGAATGGTGACCCCTTTCCAGAAAGTTTTCAATAATTTGCTTTGCCCAGATCCATCAGAGGAGCCACTATCTATGGTAGCTATAGCCTTATGAAATGCAGTTCTTTTTTTTTAAATTAACATATAATATATTATTAGCCCCAGGGGTACTGGTCTGTGAATCGCCAGGTTTACACACTTCACAGCACTCACCATAGCACATACCCTCCCCAATGTCCATAACCCCACCACTCTCTCCCTACTCCCCTCCCCCCGGCAACCCTCAGTTTCTTTTGTGAGATTAAGAGTCTCTTACAGTTTGTCTCCCTCCCGATCCCATCTTGTTTCATTCTTTTCGTACCCCCCAAACCCCCCACATTGCATCTCCACTTCCTCATATCAGGGAGATCATATGATAGTTGTCTGAAATGCAGTTCTTAAATAATAAGACTTGAAAGTCAAAATTATTTCTTGACCTGTGGGCTATAAAATGGATGTTGTATTAGCCAGCCTGAAAATATTAATCTTGTTGTACATCCCCATCAGAACTCTTGGGTAACCACATGTATTGTCAATGCATTGTAGTCATGTTTTAGAAGGAATCTTTCTTCTGAGCAAGTAGGTTTCAACAGTGGGCTTAAAATATTCCGTTGCCATGTTGTCAACAGATGCACTGTTGCTTAAGCTTTGTTGTTCCATTTATAGAACAATGTTTAGTAGATTAAGCATAATTCTTGATAGTTCTAGGATTTTTGAAATGATAAGTGAGTCCTGGCTTCAACTTAAAGATACCAGCTGCAATTAGCCCCTAAGAAGAGAGTCACCCCCTGCTTTGAAGCTCTGAAGCCGGGCATTGACATCTCTCTAACTATGAAAGTCCTAGATGGCATCTTCTTCCAACAGAATGCTGTTTTTCAACATTGAAAGTCTGTCGTTGAGGGGCATCTGGGTGGCTTGGTCAGTTGCACATCTGCCTTCGGCTTGGGTCATGAACCCAGGGTTCTGGGATCAAGCCCTACATTTAGCTCCCTACTCAGTGGGGAGCCTGCTTCTACCTCTCCCTCTGTTGCTCCCCCTACTTGTGCTCACTCTTCTTCTCTCTCTGTCAAATGAATAAATAAAATCTTTAACAACAAAAAAGAAAGAAAGAAAGAAAATCTGTTGTTGGATGCCAGGGTTGCTCAGTTGGTTAAATGTCTGACTTCTGATTTTGACTCAGGTCATGTTCTAAGGGTCATGGGATCAAGCCCTGCATCAAGCTCTGCACTCTGCAGGGAGTCTGCTTGAGGAATCTCCTCCTTCTTCCTGTGCCTCTCCCTCCACTCACGTGCTCTCTCTCTTTCTTGCTAAAATAAATAAAATCTTTTAAAAAAAGAAAAGGAAAGGAAAGGAATAATTGTTGTTTAGTGTAGCTGCCCTATTAATCATTTTAGCTAGATCTTCTGGATAACTTGGCTGTAGCTTCCACATCAGTACCTTCTGCTTCACCTTGCACTTTAATGTTATGGAGATGGCTTCCTTTTTTTTATGATTTATTTTATTTTATAGAGAGCATGCAAGAGTGGGGGAAAGAGCAGAGGGAGAAGAAGAATCTCAAGTGCACTCCCTGCTGAGTGTGGAGCCTGAAGTGAAACTGAATCTGGGGCCCCTGAGATCATGACCTGAGCTGAAATCAAGAGTCGGTCACTTAACCAACTGAGCCACCCAGGCACTCCGATGGTCCTTTCTTAAACCTCATGAACCAACCTCTTTTTTTTTTTTTTTAAGATTTTATTTATTTATTTGATACACAGAGAGAGAGAGCATGCACAGGCAGGGTAGTAGCAGGCAGAGGGAAAAGGAGAAGAAGCTCCCTGCAGAGCGGGGAGCCCGATGCAGAACCCGATCCCAGGACCCCGGGATCATGACCTGAGCCGAAGGCAGTCACTTAACTGACTAAGCCACCTAGACACCCGAACCGTCTCTTTTAGCTTCAAACTCTTCTGCAGCTTCCTCACCTTCTCAGCCTTCATAGAATTGAAGAGAGTTAGGGCCTTGCTCTGGAATAGGCTTTGGCTTAAGGGAATGTTGTGGCTGTTTTGATTTTCTATCCAGATAGTAAAACTTTCTCTGCATTAGCAAGAAGACTATTTCACTTTCTATTTTGTGTCTTCTCTGGAGTAGTACTTTTAATTTCCTTCAAGAACTTTTCCTTTGCATTCAGAATTTGGCTAACTGCTGCATGAGGCCTAGGTTTTGGCCTATCTCAGCTTTTGACATCCCTTCCTCACTGAGTTTAATCACTTCTAGCTTTTGATTTCTATTTATTTATTTGTTTGTTTATTTATTTTTAAGACTTTATCTTTAAGTAATCTCAGTACTCAACAAAGAGCTCAAACATACAACCCAAAGATCAAGAGTCACATGTTCTACTGACTAAGCCAGTCAGGTGGCCCTCTAGCTTTTGATTTAAAGTGAGAGATCTGTGACTTCTCTTTTCACTTGAACATGAAAGCCTTTGTAGGGTTATTAACTTGTACATTCAAGGTTGTTATGTCTTGGGGAATAGGAAGGTGGGACAGAGGGACAGAGGAGAAGAACAGCCAGTCAGTGGAGCAGTCAGAACACATATGACGTTTATCCATTAAATTTGCCATCTTACATGGGAGCAGTTCCATGGTGCCCCAAGTCAAGTACAACAGTAACATCACAGATCACCATGACAAATACAATAACCAAGAAGGTTTTAAATATTGTAAGAATTACTAAAATGTGACAGAGACATGAAGTTAGGAAATACTGTTGGAAAAATAGCACCAATAGATTTAATCAACATAGGGTTGCCATAAACCTTCAATTTCTAAGAAATACAGAATCTCCATAGTGCAATAAAATAATGTATGCCTGTGTAAGAATGGTTTTAGAATTTAAAAAGATCGTTTAAGTACTTCTTTTTTTTTTTAAGGTTTTATTTGTTTATTTGACAGAGAGAGATAGAACAAGCAGGGGGAGCAGCAAGCAGAGGGAGAGGGAGAAGCAGGCTCCCGCTGAGCAAGGAGCCTGATGCAGGACTCAATCCCAAGACCCTGGGATTGTGACCTGAGCCGAAGGCAGATGCTTAACAGAGTGAGCCACCCAGGTGCCCCCAAAGAAGATCATTTAAGTACTTCTAAAGAAGTGTACTTAATTGTAAAATTAGTTTCTAAGGACAAGAAATTCTAGTTGAATTGGTCTTTAAGTTAATCAAAACATGTATTTTTATAAAAGATTACTTTTCTGACCAACTTTTAATTATAAAATAAATAAATCATGGAGATGAAAAGTAGAGCTTGAGGAACATAGTCAAGAATATTGTAATAACATTGTATAGTGACAGATGGTGACTATGATTACCATGCTGAGCACTGAGAAATGTATGCATATATATATATTTATACACATATTTACACACACACACACACACACATATCTGAAACTAATATATGTTAACTATACTACATTCAGAAATCAGAAAAAATTTCTAGTTGATTATATTCATAAATTGTATATTTTGTGAAAAACAAATAGCATATTTAAGATTTTGGAAATACATGAGTATTAGGTTAAATTATTTTACATTGCTTTTAAAAAATGTTTATGCTTTAAGTTCTATTGTAGTAACAGGAAGAACAACTATGAATTGGTTTTATTTTAAGTTTCTTTAAGTGCTATCAAATAAATATTATTTCCTGGGCTTCAGAATAGCTAAATAATTGAAATTCAATAAAGATTCGATAAAAAGCATTTATAGCTTTTAAAAATAAATTTTAATTAATTGTAGAATAATGTTAGCACTCTAATTCCATCAATTTATTCCATTGTTTTACTTAGCTAACTCATCCTTTAAAAGAAAAAACATGAAACCTGGCTACCTGTTGTAAATTTGCTTATATTAAAATGTAAATGCATAAATAATTTTCTCTTTTGTCTTGTGAGGCTAGAAGGTCCAGCTTAAAAAACGTGTCTGACCTTTTTGTGATGGGAGGAGCTCTTGTTTTAGAATCTGCTGCTCTCTTGCACTGGCTAGAGAGAGAGGGTTATGGACCTCTAGGAATGACCGGAATATCCATGGGAGGACATGTAAGCCTTTTAATTTCAACTGATATTTCATTGTGATTATGTTCATAAAATCTAGATAATGTAGTTATTTTAAAAATTCACTTCAGGTAGAGAATTAATTTTAGTTTTGGAAACAGGTTTCAAACTTTTCCAATTATAATGATTTTTTTGGGTATGATTTATGTAGACATTGTGCTACTTATTTCACAGTTATAGCTCAGATATTGGATTTAATATTTTATTAGAAGTTGATTTTTAAAAAATAAAATAATACTGATTTTTATAAAACTTAACTTTTCACATCTCAAGTGTAAATACCTTATTTTGCTGTAAAATTGGCAAAGATAGCAAATTTGGAAAATACTTTTAATTTATCTCTTATGCCTATGCCCATGGTAACCAACCTGTTTTACTTTGTCCTCTAGAGGGTACTGAAACAACCTCCAAGTGGTTTCTCTGTCGCTCGTCTTTTCTCTTATTAATCTTCTTCTAAGTTTTTCTTCATACCATTACTAGAGTGATTTTCCTAAATCTCATTTCTGTTCTCTCCCATTTAAAACCTGCCAAAGGCTTGGTGTTGTACTGGGTTCTAGCTATGCCAGGTGCTAGCAACCCTCAGTGGCCCTCTCATTCCTAGCCAAATTAGCAGTTTGCCCTTCTGGTTCCAGTCTAGAGCTTACTTTCTATGAGAAGCTCTTCCTGACTCCCAGCCTAACTTCAGACCATACTTCATCTCTCATTTGTGCTTATTTCACTGCACTGTGATTATTTGTTTAGCAGTTTATTCTCTCCATGAAACAGTTGGTTCAATGAGGGCTCAGAAATTTGCTCTAGTTTGTTACCTGGACATATTAGCCACTTAGTACATTTAGAAAGAAACAAGTTTTTTGTAAGTCATTTGAATTATAAAATTAAGTTCAAAAACTTATTAAAATTTGCAAGAACTATTAGACCATGAGCTTGAGGGGTAGAAGAGGATTTCTTTTCCTACCTAGTAGTGTTTCTACTTTTATGACCTAGATTGGGATCCTAAAACTTTCGCTTGAATTACTTTCTATACTGGTTTCCCTACCTCAGGTTTTACCTGCTCTAATCAATCCTATAAATTGCTACCATTTTGGCTTCCTTAAATCACTTCTTTGACAATGCCGCTTCTTTGCCCAGACATTTTTGTTAATTCCCCATTATATACAGAGCAAACCCTTTTGCTCTCTAATCTGATACTGTCCCATCTTTCCAGACCTATCTCTTCCACCTCATTGGCTATATGTACCCTACTGACCAGCCAAACTAAAGTATATTGGCTTGTTTTCCTACCTGCTTTTCCACTTTTTCCTTTTTCACCATCTTGCCTTTGATCATATTGTTTTCTTTATATGGAAGACAAGATCTCATCTTTCATTTCCCCTGAGAGACAGCCAGTTCATGAAGCCTTCTGTTATTTCTTTAGCCAAAAATAACTTTTCCCTTTTCTAAACACACACATTACATTACTTTATATTGCTTATATAATCTGTTTGTAGATCACCAAATTCTTGGCATTTTTCAGTTAGCCCCAAAGGTCTAAGGTTTTATAGTTGTGATTTTGCTGTATCTGAGCAAATCATTTAGGTAATGAATATCATTAGCCTGCTCCCCAGCATCTACATTTCAGTCTGTTTGGTCTGTATTTATCCAGTAGAAAGTAGTTCTCTATGAAGGATTTTGAGATGATTTAAAATTTTACAACATTTATTATTTTCCGAGGGGGAAGTTGTATGTCATTGAATTTGTGATTTGAGGAGTTTCAGAAGGTTGCTAGACATTCTCATGAGTATTTAGAGATTTTTTTTTAGGATTTTATTTTTAAGTAATCTCTATACCCAACATGGGGCTCAAACTTACAACCCTGAGATTAAGAGTCCCGTGTTCTACTGACTGAGACAACCAGATGCCCCACGTATTTAGAGATTTTGTGTTCGTATCTTATCTCACCAATTAACTACCCAGACTACTTCTTAATATTAAATACTTTTCATTTTAATGAATAGAAATTTAAATAGAAGCTCTCTAACTGACTGTTAAACATGTTGCAGATGGCTTCCTTAGCGGTATCCAACTGGCCTAAGCCCATGCCATTGATTCCATGTCTGTCTTGGTCCACAGCATCTGGGGTCTTCACTACGGTAATTTAATTGCAATTAATATTTAAAAAGCTATATATAATTAAAATTAATTGTTTTGGGAGTTCTCAAAACCACCTCCAGGTTTGCTGATTTTCTAGAAGGTATCACAGGACTCACCATATAGTCTGATTCATGACTAAGACTTATTATATCAAAAGGATACAATACAAAGAATCAGCAAAGGGAGAAGGCACATGGGGCAAAATCCAGAGGAAATCAGGCATAACAATCCATTGGAATATTACACAATTTGTTTAATTCATCCAGCAATATGTTGTGATAGTATGTGTGAAATGTCCATCAGTGAAGCTCAATTGAGCCTGGCAGCCCAGGGTGATCAGGGGTCAATCACTTGGGCACTCTCTGCCTCACATGTACCAAAATTCCAGATGAAAAGTACATGTTCAGCAGAAACTACATTGTACAAGAAGTTTGGGGAGAGTGCCCCACTTTGTCATTTAGAAAGTTGTATATTGGGATTAGGAACTGTTTATTTGTCAAGTTTCCAGACTCTAATCAAGGGCTAACATTGTAAGCAGGGTTTTCTAAAGATAGGAAGCTTTAAGCCTGCTATGTTTATTCTTTTCTGCATACTAATAATAAAATTATTGGACAAAATGCCTTATGGAATGATTTAATCTTAACATAGTTTGTTATTTCAGGGTGTTCTAAGTAAATCGATTAATTGGAGGGAGCTGGAAAAGCAGTATTATACACAGACAGTTTATGAAGAAGAAATTATTCACATGCTTGAATACTGTGGAGTAAGTATTTTTAATCTGCATAAATTGGGGGGGAAATTGTGGTGTTTAATGATTCAGTGTTTAATGATTCAGAATCTCAAATTTGTTAAAAAGCAGTAGTACTTTATAGTTTTTAAGATTCTTCATTTTAAAATATATATGTAAAAACATCATGCAATGCAAATGTATGGCTTACACCAATAGAATAAAAATTGACCACCCAAGGGTACCTGGATGGCTCAGTCGGTTAAGTGTCTACCTTTGGCTTAGGTCATGATCCCAGGGTCCTGGAATTGAGCCCTACATCGGGCTCCCTATTCAGTGGGGAGCCTGATTCTCCCTCTTCCTCTGCTACTTCCCTTGCTTATGTACGCTCACTCTCTTCTCTCACTCGAATAAATTAATAAAATTTTTAAAATAAATTTTTAAAAAAGATAAAAGAAATTGACCACCTAGATAGTCCATGATGGCAGAGGAGCTGGAAACCTTAGTTTCTTCTGGTCCCAGGAATTCAGCTAGATAGCTATCAAATAATTTTGAACACCTCTGAAGTCAACTGGAGTTCTAAGAAAAGAATAGCTGCAACTCTACAAATAGAGAAGCAACTACTTTCTGCAAGAATGGCAAGATGGAAAAACTTCATAAGAGAACAAGAGGCAGGGACCTAATCAGTATGGATATAAGTAAGATGTCAGGTCTAGAGTTCAGAATAACAATTATAAAAATACTATCTGGGCTTAAAAAACCATAGAAAACACTAGAGAATCTCTTTCTGGAGAACTAAAAAAACTAAAATGTAATCAAGTCAAAATCAAAAAGACTATTAATGAGATGCAATAAAAAATGGAGGCTTTAACTGCTGAGATAAATGAGCTCCAGAAGAGAGAATTAGTGACATAGAAGACCAAACAATGGAGAATAAAAAGGCTGTGAAGAAGAGAGATAAACAACTACTGGGGAACAAGGGGAGAATTAGAGGGATATGTGATAACATAAAATGAAATAATATTAGAATAATTGGGATCCCAGAAGAAGGGGAGAGAGAGAGAGAGAGAGAGAGAGAGGAAGAGGAGGGTGTGTAGAAGCTATATCGGAGCAAATTATAGTGGAGAACTTCTCCAATTTGGGGAAGGAAACAGGCATGAAAATGTAGGAGGTACAGAGAATCCCCCTCAAAAATCAATATATGCCCAACATATAATAGTGAAACTTGCAGATCTCAGAAATGAGAAAATCCTGAAAGTAGCTTGGAGTAAGAGGGCAGAAACATCAGATTGGCAGCAGCCCTCTCTGCAGAGACCTAGCAGGCCAGAAAGGACTGGCTTGATGTGTTCAGAGTGCTGAATGAGAAAAATATGCAGCCAAGAATACTTTATCCAGCTAGAATGTCAGTGAAAATAGACGAATTGATAAAAAGCTTCCAGGACGAACAGAAACCAAAAGAATTTGTGACCTTCACTTAAAGGGATCCTTTAAGCTAAGAGACAGCCCCAAAGGTACATAGACCAGAAAGGAACAGAGACAATATACAGAAATAGTGACTTTATAGCTAATACAATGGCACTAAATTCATATCTTTCAGTAGTTACTCTGAATGTAAATGGGCTAAATGCCCCCAATCCAAGACACAGGGTATCAGATTGAATTAAAAAAAGCAAGACCCACCAGTATGCTGTTTGCAAGAGACTCATTTTAGACCCAAAGATACCTCCAGATTTTAAAGTGAGGGGATGGAAGACTATTTATCATGCTAATGGACATCAAAAGAAAGCTGAGGTAGCAATCCTTAAATCAGACAAATTAGTTTTTAAACCAAAAACAGTAATAAGAGATTAGGAAGGACACTTTATCATAATTAAAGAGTCTATCCAACAAGAAGATCTAACAGTTGTAAATTTGTATGCCCCTAACATGGGAGCATCCAATAATATAAGCCAATTAATAATAATAACGAAATTAAAGAAACACATAAATAATAACACAATAATAGGAGGGGACTTTAACAGCCCCCTCCCTGAGAAAATCAACAAGGAAATAAGGGCTTAGATAGACTTAGATAGATAGATAGACTTCACGGATATATTCAGAGCATTCCATCTAAAGCAACAAAGTATATATTCTTCTTGAGTACACATAGGACATTCTCCAGAATAGATCACATACTGGGTCACAAATCAGGTCTCATCTGGTACCAAAAGTTGGGATCATTCCCTGCATATTTTCAGACCACAATGCTTTGAAACTGGAAACTCACTTATAAGAGGAAATTTGGAAAGAATGCAAATGCATGGAGGCTAAAGAGCATCCTAGTAAGAATGAATGGGTCAACCAGGAAATTAAAAGAATTTTAAAAATTCATGGAAAAAAATGAAAATGAAAACACATTTGTTCAAAACCTTTGGGATACAGCAAAGGCAGTCCTAAGAGGGAAGTATATAGCAATACAAATCTTTCTCAAGCAATAAGAAATGTCTCAAATACACACCTAACCTTAAATCTAAAGGAGATAGAGAAAGAACAGCAAATAAAGCCTAAAGCCAGCAGGAGAAGAGAATTAATAAAGATTAGAGTAGAAATCAATGAAATAGAAATCAAAAGAACAGCAGAACAAATCAACGACACTAGGAGCTGGTTCTTTGAAAGAATTAATAAGATTGATAAAGCCCTGGCCAGTCTTATCAAAAGAAAAGAGAAAGAACCCAAATAAATAAAGTCATGAATGAAAGAGGAGAGATCACAACGAGCCCCAAAGAACAGAAACAATTATAAGAACGTATTATGAGCAACTATATGCCAAAAATTAGACAATCTGGAAGAAATGGATGCATTCTTAGGTACATATAAACTACCAGAACTGAACCAGGAAGAAATAGAAAACCTGACCAGACCCATAACCAGCAAGGAAATTGAAGCAGTAATCAAAAATCTCCCAACAAACAAGAGCCCAGGGCCAGATGGCTTCCCGAGGGAATTCTACCAAACATTGAAAGAAGAGCTAATATGTATTCTTTGAAGCTGTTTCAGAAAATCGAAATGGAAGGAAAACTTCCAAACTCTTCTTATGAGTCCAGCATTACCTTGATCCCAAAACTAGACAAAGACCCCACAAAATGGAGAATTACAAACCAATATCCCTGACGAACATGGATGCAAAAATTCTCACCAAGTTACTAGCCAATAGGACCCAACAGTACATTTAAAACGATTGTTCACCATGACCGAGTGGGATTTATTCTTGGGCTACAGAGGTGATTCAACATCCACAGATCAATTAATGTGATACACTACATAAATGAAGGACAAGACCCATGTGATCCTCTCAATGTAGAAAAAGCATTTGGTAAAATACGGTATCCTTCCTTGATAAAAATTATCTGCCATGTAGGGATAGAGGGAACATACCTCAATATCATAAAAGCCATCTATGAAAAGCTCATAGTATCATTCTCAATAGGAAAAAACTGAGAGCTCTTCCCCTAAGGTCAGGAAAACTACAGGGATGTCCACTATCACCACTGTTGTCCAACATAGTACTAGAAGTCCTAGCCTCACCAATCATACAATAAAAAGAAATAAAAGGCACCCAAATCAGCAAAGAAGAAGTCAAACTAACTTTTCACCAATGACATGGTACTCTGTGTGGAAAACCCAAAAGACTTTTCCCCAAAATTGCTAGAACTCATACAGGAATTCAGCAAAGTGGCAGGATATAAAATCAATGCACAGAAGTCAGTTGCATTTCTATACACTAAACAATGAAATAGAAGAAAGAGAAATTAAGGAGTTGATCCCATTTACAATTGCACCAAAAACCATAAGATACCTAGGAATAAAGCTAACCAAAGAGGCAAAGGATTTGTACTCAGAAGACTACAGAGTACTCATGAAAGAAACTGAAGAAGATACAAAGAAATGGAAAAATATTCCATGCTCACAGATTGGAAGAACAATTATTGTTAAAATATCTGTGCTACCTAGAGCAATCTATGCATGCAATGAATCCCTTTCAAAATACCATCAACTTTTTTCACAGAGCTGGAACAAATAATCCTAAAAAGTGTATGGAACCAGAGAAGACCCCAAATAGCAAAAGGAATGTTGAAAAGGAAAACCAAAGCTGGTCACGTCTCAATTCCAGACTTCAAGCTGTATTACAAAGCTATAATCATCAAGACATATGGTACTGGCACAAAAACAGACACATAGACCAATGGCATAGTATAGAAAGCCCAGAAATGGACCCTCCACTCTATGGTACATTAGTCTTTGACAAAGCAGGAAAGAATGTCCAATGGAAAGAGCCTTTTCAACAAATGGTGTTGGGAAAATTGGACAGCCACATGCAAAAGAATGAGACTGGGCCATTTCTTTACACCATACACAAAAATAGACTCAAAGTAGATGAAAGACTGACACGTGAGACAGGAATCCATCAAGATCCTAGAGGAGAATGCAGGGAACAACCTCTATGACCTTGGCCACAGCAACTTCTTGCTGGATATATCTCTAAAGGCAAGGTAAACAAAGGCCAAAATGAACTATTGGGACTTTGTCAAAATAAAAACCTTTTGCACAGCAAAGGAAATAGTTGACAAAACAAAAGACAATGGGCAGAATGGGAGAAGACATTTGCAAATGTCTTATCAGATAAAGGGCTAGTATCCAAAATCTATAAAGAATTTACCAAACTCAATACCCAAGAACAAATAATCCAGTCAAGAAATGGGCAGAAGACATGAACAGACATTTCTCTAAAGAAGACATACAGATGGCCAACAGATACATGAAAAAATGCTCGATATCGCTTGACATCAGGGAAATACAAATCAAAACCTCAATTAGATACCACTTACACCAGTCAGAATGGCTACAATTAAGTCAGGAAATGACAGATGCTAGTGAGGATGTGGAAAAAGGGGAACCCTCTTACACTGTTGGTGGGAATGCAAGCTGGTACAGCCACTCTGGAAAACAGTATGGAGGTTCCTCAAAAAGTTGAAAATAGAGCTACTGTACGATCCAGGAATTGCACTACTGGGTATTTACCCTAAAGATACAAATGTAGTGATCCGAAGGGAGCACGTGCACCCAAATGTTTATAGCAGCAATGTTCACAATAGCCAAACTATGGAAAGAACCTAGATGTCCATCAACAGATGAATAGATAAAGAAGATGTGGTTTATATATATATAATGGAATACTATGCAGCCATCAAAAGGTTATTTACCTCAAAGATACAAATGTAGTGATCAGAAGGGGCACCTGCACCCCAATGTTTATAGCAGCTGTGTCCACAGTTTCTAAACTATTCAAAGAGCCCAGATGTCCATCAACAGATGAATGGATAAAGAAGATGGAATAGAATACTACTCAGCCATCAAAAAAAAAAAAAAGAAATCTTTTCATTTGCAACAATGTGGATGGAACTAGAGGGTATTATGCTAAGGGAGGGTATTATGCTAAGTGAAATAAGTCAATCAGAGAAAGACAATTATGATCTTGTATGTGTACTTAAGAAACAAAACAGAGGATCATCAGGAGAAGAGTGGAAAAATTTAAAAAAAATTTTTTTAAATAGACCACCCAACCCAGAAACCACTTCCATGTGTCCTAATTAAAAAGCCCTTCTCCCCCAACTATTAATCATTATCCTAATTTTTATAGTAATTATTTCCTCTGTCTTTACAATAATTTTATTGTCCCAATGTGTGTCATTAGACACAATTCTTTTATGTGATCTGAAGTATCTTTTAATCTGTAAATTCTATTCCTTTCCTTGTAATTTATCAATTGATGAATTTAGGCTATTTATTTGTAGAGTTTCTCACATTCTAGCTTTTTTTTTTTAAGATTTTTATTTATTTGTCAGAGAGAGTGAGAGAGAGAGAGAGAAACAGCAGGGGGAGGGGCTGGCAGAGGGAGAAGCAGGCTCCCTGCTGAGCAAGGAGCCTGATGTGGAACTTGATCCCAGGATCCATGATCTGAGCCGAAGACTGACGCTTAACCACCTGAGCCACACAGGCATCTCAAGTGTAGCTATTTCTGATTGCATTCTCATGGTACGGTTTAGCATGTTCACCCATGCTCTATATTGCCTGAAAGTTGGCAGCTGGGTCTAGAGTCTCCATTCAGTTTTTATTTCTTTAGTAGGAATACAGGAAGCACATAATGTCTTTATTTTGTGGCCATGAATGTAAGCCTCCATTCATGTTTAATACCTATGTCTGTTAATAGTGGAGAGCTGCAAAATGCTGGTATCCTATCATTTTTTTATTTATTCGTTTGAATGCTTGTAAAAAAAAAGGTACTTATCTATTCAGTTACCGAGTAGTTCAGTTCATCTAGGAAAGGCAAGATAAATACTTGATTCTTTACTGTAATCTACCAGTTTTCAGGAAAATTAATTGGTTCCCTGTTAGTTTCCTAAGGTGACCAATTCCTTTAATGATTTTTTTTCTTTTTATGAGTTTTTAATTTTACACATTCAGTTTGGAAGTCACTGAGAATCTCAAGAAATTTCAGAAAGGAAATGAGACTCTCCACTATCAATTAGGACTTTGTAATTATACCGCTATAAATCTCACTCTTTTAAGTCTGTCTTGCATAACCTCAAAGGATTATTATGTGCCTAAGAACTTTGTTACAAAATACCTCTACCTGCTAGTTAGTTCCGTGTGCTCCCTGTACATATAAGCCAAAAGATGCCTATATTTGAGAGCTTATGAGAAAATTCAATATGAAAATTTTTTGAAGGGAGAATCAAAAATTTTGGTTGTCTGAAATGGCAGTGTGCTCTTACCTAGCACTTTCTTTGTGCCTCTAACTCGTGAGGGTTGTATAGAAGTTTTTTTTGTCCCAGGGCGCCTGGGTGGCTCAGTCGATTAAGCATCTGCCTTCAGCTCAGGTCATGATCCCACTGTCCTGGGATTGAGCCCCATATCAGGCTCCCTTCTTAACATGGAGCCTTCTTCTCCCTCTTCCTCTGCTGCTCCCCCTGCTTGCGCTCTCTTTCTCTCTCTGTCAAATAAGTTAAAAAATCTTAAAAAAAAAAAAAGTTTTTTTGTCCCAGAACTAGTTCACAGTCATGCATAGTCAAGAAATGTCAAGATGGCTTCCTTCTTTTTTGTTATAAAAACAGTTTTTCCAATCAAAAGCAGTTAAAGTTGATGGTGTAGCCCTCTGAGTAATTCTAATTTGCTTAATCTTATATTTCTCAATGTTTCCAAACTTCCTTTTCCATTCCTTCTTATATTTATTTGATCTGGATGACTTCAGTGATTTGTTCTATTAGCCAGGTTGTTGGGTTCCTTTTTTTCCTTGGCTTAACCAATTTTTCATTCTTTAATTTTTTAAATAGATTATATGGCCATGTAGTTCAAGCATCATGAAGTATAAAAAGGCATATAATGAAACACATCCTACCCTTATTCTCAATTTGCCTAAGTCCTATCTCCCTCAACAAATAACCCATTATTTATTAATATTTCAAGGAATTTTTCAAACCAGTAGCTTTTTTTTTTTTTAAGATTTTATTTATTTGTCAGAGAGAGAGAAGGAGAATGAGTGAGCACAGGCAGACAGAGGCAGAGGGAGAAGCAGGCTCCCTGCCGAGCAAGGAGCCCGATGTAGGACTCGATCCCAGGACGCTGGGATCATGACCTGAGCCGAAGGCAGCCGCTTAACCAACTGAGCCACCCAGGCGTCCCGCTTTTTTCTTACCTTTTTAGGGACTATACACAAATGTTTCTTTTTTCTTTTTTACTGCTGCATAATAATTATATCGGTGATGTACCATGACTTATTAACCAGTACCCTGTTGATGTGATTTCTCATTTTTTTGCTCGTAACAAACAGTGCTGCAATGAATAAATTTGTACATATGTCATTTCACAAGTGTAAATTCCTAGAGATGTTGTTGCATTTGTAACGTTAGATTTTGTCTAATTCTGCTTGTGTCTGTCTATACAAGCAGTAGGAACATGTGTATCTATTTCCCCATAATTTCACAAATTGAGTGTGTAGCAAACTTAAGGGTTTTATTTTGTTTGTTAACCTGATGATGAAATTGGTATTGTTTTTATTTACTTAATTTTAAGTAAAATTTGATATGTTTCTAAGTTTAAGAGCTATATATATTTCAATGTCTGTGACCTTTATTTCCATGTCGCTTGTTCACTTCTTCTATTGTGGTTTTGGGCTTTGTGTTCACTTCTAGCTCCTAATAAAAGCAGTTAGCTTTGTCATATAAGTTACAAATATATTTTCCCATACTGTCATTTTTTTCTTTTGACTTTGCCCTTAGTATTTAATAAAGTTTATTTTATTTAAATTATATTATACTTAAAAGTCCTTAAACTAAGTACATACTTTTGAGATTTTAATAGGCAATTATTTTTTCCTTGATAATTTTAAATTCTTCTTAGTTCAACCTGAGAAAGTGGTTGGATGTGGGTGATATATTATTTGCCAGGATATGCTCATAAGGCTTTGGGAAGTTGTAAGATTCAGGCAGATCATGATTTCAAAACTTTGACAATAAGAATATGGTGTAGACTAAATGATACTCTTTAGTGTTTAAGAGGAGACATTTAGCAATATAGTATGTCTTTTATTTATCTAGTCCTCAGATAAATCTTGACATCTCCTTTTTCTTTGTTATGGTTTAAGTTGTAAAATATATGCAATATAAAATGTACAATTTCAACCATGTTGAGGTATACAGTTCCATGGTGTTATTAAGTGCATTCACATTGTTGTGCAACCATTGCATCTGTCCATCACCACCATCCATCTCCAGCACTTTTCATTTTACTAAACTGAAACTCTGTACCCATTAAACGACAATTCTTCATTCCTCCTCCTTCCAGCCCCTGGCAGTCCCCACTCAATTCTCTATCTCTGTGAATCGGACTACTCTAGATTACCTCATAAAAGTTGGAATCATACAATATTTGTTGTTTTTGTCTAGCTTATTCATTTAGCATAGTGTCTTCAGGGTTCATCCATGTTGAAGTATGTATCAGAATTTCATTCCTTTTAAGACTAAATGATAATCAGGGTGCCTGGGTGGCTCAGTTGTTGGGTGTCTGCTTCAGCTCAGGTCGTGATCCCAGGGTTCAGGGATTGAGCCCTGCATCGGGCTCCCCACTCAACAGGAAGCCTGTTTCTTCCTCTCCCACTGCCCCTGCTTGTGTTTCCTCTCTCGCTGTGTCTCTCTCTGTCAAATAAATAGAAGAAATATTTTAAAAAATTAAAAAGCATTTAGAAGAAAATAAAGGAGAATGTTTTAAAAAAAAGACTAAATGATAATCCATTGTATGTATGTACTATATTTTATTTATTCATTTATTCACTGATGGAATTTGTGTTTTGTCTTTAACAAGGTTGTTAAATAAAATGTATTTTATAATAAATGATATTTTCTTTTATTTATTTAGACAGATTCTTTCAAAATGGGACAAGAGTTTGTGAAACGCTTCCCTATCAGTGCAGACAAGCTAACTAACCTTAATGTGGTTTCTGGAACTTTAAATTTAGATATGACAAACCAAGTTGTATCCCAAAAACCTAGTGAGTGCCATAAATCTAGTAAGACATCTGTCAGTGCCACATCAGAAAGACTCTTGTCACAAGATACCTCTAAGATGGAGTGCTTCAATCAAACGCTTTCAACCAACAAAAGTAATTATACAAGTTGCAGTCCTCAGTCATATCATCTACTCAGTAAAGAACACAGAAGAAACAATCTTCAGAAAGAGTCTTTAATATTCATGAAAGGAGTCATGGATGAATGTACTCATGTGGCAAATTTCTCAGGTACCAATTTTTATATGAAATTAAGAATGTTTGCTGATGTGTAAATATTTGTGAAATATTTTTAAAGATGCTTTATAAAATAATTTCATATTTTCAAGAGTATGTTTATTGTTGGCTCCAGGATGTATTTTCCAGGATAAGTTAGTTATTTAAATGTATCATATTTTATCCATGATAATCTAAAACCATCTTATTAGTTAAAAATATATTGGATTTTGTGGGGAGTAGGAGGATTGGGTAACAGGGTGATGGACGTTGAGGAGGGCATGCATCTTACTGAGCACTGAGTATTATATAAGAGTGATGAATCACAGACCTGTACCCCTGAAACAAATAATACATTATAGGTTAATTAATTGAATTTAAATTTTAAAATATATGTTGGAATTTGTGTCTTTTTAGAATGTTCATCTTTTTGTTTTAGAGATAAATATTGTGATATTGTGCTATATTATAGTTAGTTTTTAACTTAATCATAAAGTTTTAGGGGCACCTGGGTGACTCAGTTGGTTAAGCAGCTGGCTCAGCTCAGGTCATGATCTCAGGGTCCTGGGATCCAGCCCCAGGTCTGGCTCCCTGCTCAGGAGGAGGTGTGCTTCTCCTTTTCCTTCTGTCCCCGCCCCCACTCATTTCTAGCCTGTGCTCTCTCTCTCTTTCAAATAAATAAATATAAAATCTTTTTTAAAAAAAATTTAGTTTGACAGATGTTTCATTTTAGTGTACTGTCGGGGGTATTTCATTTTCTAATATGATTAATAGTATTTATATAAAAATCATAAGAGCTTTTTAAGGGTATATAGGTTGTATCTTTTAAAATTCTATCCCTAGTTCCAGTTGACCCAAGCCTCATTATAGTGGTTCAAGCCAAAGAAGATGCTTATATTCCACGAACAGGAGTTCGAAGTCTACAAGAAATTTGGCCTGGTTGTGAAATCCGTTATCTAGAAGGGGGTCATATTAGTGCTTATCTTTTTAAACAAGGACTCTTCAGGTAAGATGATTGGTCTAAACAGGTGTCTATTTATTTGCTTTTTTTTTGGAATTTTTTTTTTTTTGGCCTCAAAAAATAGAGAAGATTGGGTATTTTTATTATATGTTTTAGTCTTCTTTTTTCTTCCCTGCCTCCCTCAATTCTCACAATGTGATACTTTTTCCTATACCATCCTCTTCTTTTTTCTTTTACAGAACTAGGGAAGTAGCATATGATAGGCACATTTTATTGTGGATTTTTACCCTCTTCAAATATCAATAGCCAGATATATTTAGGGTGGAGGGAGGAACACCAGGGTTTGTAAAACTTGCTTTGGTTCATCTTGAATTTTTCACTCAACTTTCTTCTCTCAGATGGCATGAGCATCTATGGAAGAGTCCAGCACTGTTTTTCAGTAGCAAGTGAATATTGAACCTTACATGAGAAGTGAAAATACTGGTTTTAATGTTAATAAACTTGTATGACTCCAGTACTTACTAGAAGTTATAAAAACTTTTTTGCTGTATCTAGTTTTTTGATAGCCTATATTATTTCTACTTCTATTCAAATTTGATGGCAAAAGGTATCATTGGGATATATTTATCATTAATGGTTAAATAAATTAGTTCACATAAAGTGCTTAGGTAAGTGCCCTGTGCATGCTGTGTTTCAAAACTGCCAGCTGCATCACTAGATAACAAAGAATTGTATGTACTTCATGTTTGATATGTTTTAGCTCTTTTTAAACCAAGAAATAATTCTTTGTATGTTGTCACTTATTTAGTTCAACTTTTAGATGTCACCTTAAATGTCCAATTAAAATATTAAAACATCCTGTGAAGGAAATATTGGAAACTAAGGCTTCTGCTTTTAGTTCAGTTGCTAAGAACATGTGTTTTTCTGGACAAAAAGCATCCTTATCATAATTTATGAAACAGGTTGAATAAATACTACATTATAAAAAGTTACATAGTTAATTTTCAACAAGTGACATACATACATATATATTTTATATTGCATATATATATCATATAAATGCATATATTATGTAAGTTCAAAGGCACAAAATATTCATCACAGAAAAGGTACTAATGAATTCATCATCAGTTGAAAGCACATTTGAGGTTTTCTGTAGCTGTGGTGAAGTTACATGGATCCAAACACCCACCCTCAGGTACCTGCCTCTTTCAAAGCTATTTGGAGAGGAAGTCAGGTTGCAAGCCACAGGTAACTTTGGAAATAACATAAAGTAGTGTCCGTCTTCTTCTTTTGCTTATTACTTAACAGTTTTCCTTTCATCTTTAATTTTAGACAAGCCATCTATGATGCATTTGAACGCTTCCTCCATAAATATGCTAACTAATTGGATCACTGTATGTAACCAGGATGGCCATCGTGTTTCTTACAAAAGGAGTTTTTCATCTTTTGATGATAAGAAGAATAAGCAGACAGCACTATATATCTGCTATCAATTTAGTCTGGAATTCATTGTTATGATCAGTCAACAGTGATCTTTAAATACATGTGAATAATTTTAAACCAATATTTGGATGAAATAATGTTGAAGTATTTTGTTACTGTTTTGTGGGAACCCCATATATGCAATATTTAGTCTGTTGTTACTATTTATGAAAACCTTACATTTTTAATTGTGAATAATTTATTAATTAAAATAAATTTACTCATAGAAACCTTATTGGTTTTCAAAGAACTGCTAAATCAAGCTAAGTTTGTAATACATCAGCATGTATTGTATACCCTTATATGATAGTTCTATTGATTTGAGAACATGTTTCTTTCTTATCTTTAACTTTAATTTCTGTCATGGAAATACTTAATGATGTATAAAATCAGTGTGTTAACTTTGAATGCTAAAAAAAAAATCCTGATTGCTTCATACTTAGGTAGTTTTAATAATTAAAACAAATGTGGGAATGCAGATAAGATGCATATGACTTGGCTGAACTTTAAAACTTTACCAAATATGAGGTTAGAAAATGATGCCAAACATATGTCCCCTACTTAAGAAGTTTCAACTCATGAAAAATGGAAATGATGAAAGACCTACTGCATTACTTGATACTGTGTCTTAACATTTTCTTATATACTCTGGGTTTGCTAAATATCCAACTTTAGTCAGATATACTTAATAGCTTTGGCTTTTTAATTTCAGAAATTAAAGACCACATATGAAATTGATTTGTTCCATATAACTTCATTTTACAGAAAAGATATAATAACTACTAACTTTTTTAAGTGGAAGATTATATGACTAGATTTGGTGCTTATGTTAAACTTCTCAAGCTAAGATCTAAAATGTTTGAAAAAAGTAGAATATATTTTTGGGAATTGTATCAAGGTTTGGAATAAATATATTTGCATTTTATTTGTTTGAAATCTGTGTTGTCTATGGATTATTTTAAAATATGTATTCTTGGTCTAACAAGGATATTTGAATTATAATGTGCCTTCATATTCTTTTAGAAGATTTTATTTATTACTAATGTCTCCATCGGTTTAACTTTTAAAAAACTATTTTAAAAAGCCACTAATGTGAAGTCATTGATGGTATACAAAACTGTAAATTCTGTAAAACTGCTTTGGCATAGCAAACCAAATCAATTTGGTTACAGCCATTTGGCCTATAGCCATTTTATATCTTCAGACTAGAACCTTTACTTTTAACTGAAAGTATAAAATGTACTAAAATTCTTAAACAAAATACCCTTTAAAAGAATTTTCTTAGTATATAGGAGGCAATATGATTGAATGCTTTCTGAATTATACCTTAGTAAAACCAATATTTATTTTTTACCTAAATATTTCCTACTAAGCAATAATGTACTGTGGTGTAGAACTTTCTGTTGGTAAAAGAATGAAATTTTATTTCATTTTAATTAATTTTTAGGCATAACTAGTTTTTCCCAAATAAATGTGAAAGGAAGTTTTAAAAATTTCATCTCTTAACCAGATGTTTCTACGAATATTATCCACACAACTTCCTAAATTGATCGAGGTGCAAAATACCTTTTCTTAAATTTTTTTATCCACTTATCCCAAAATAGTGACTCAAGATTTATATATACATTTATATGTATATATATAGTGTAAGGTATATACATTATATACATAAAATAACATGTTATATATAGAGAGAGACAACCTAAGTATTTTAAAAAGTGCTGTCTACCATTTTGAGAATTGGGTACATAAACTGCTAAAAATCCATTTAGGCCACAGTTGCAAACTTGCAGTCAATACCGGCCAGTGTGGCCCACAGCTGTTTATTCAGTGTGCATAATATTTCAAAATTGTTTGAATTTGAAGTCTTTCAACTGGGCATGCATTTCTAGTTTGCCACAGTCTGCTAGACTCCCTTTTTCATCAGGCTAGTTCACTACTTTGTGTTTCCTACTCAGCCCTGAACACATCTGAGTTTGAGACCCCTGATTTAGATCTGTGGTTACAAAAGTTTCTGAATTTCATGATTTGCTAATGGTGTATTTACTATTATTTTAACATGTGAATTTTAGATTGTTATGAATGTAATTTTTTAATGTGGTGCTTTCTCTCCTAAAGATTATTGAATTAATACTGTAACTGGAAAGTTTTCAAATCATTTCCAAATATTTTATACTTCACAATAAAAGTCTATTTAAAAAGTTAATTATTTCATATATCCAAGAAGATTTATTCTGAATACAGAATGCATGTGTCACATTTGATTAATGTATCCAAACTTGGATTGAGTGTATATTCCTCCTTTGTTCTATTATAAACCAAATAAAGTAAGGCAGAAAGAAAGGAGGCTTTAGCAGAATAGTACTCAGTACCTGCAACAAGAGCCAGATTTCTTTCCCCCGCAAATATGTGTGATCCCAGGGAAAACAGCATTCTGACAGTCCATCTTACCTGACTGTTGTATAATTAGATATAATTCTTGGATATAATTAGATTTATGCTAGTAAATGTTATAAGCAATTAAAAATCTAGAGATAACTATAGGACTGAGAATGGAAATGCTGGGCAGAGGCTGCTATAGAAACTGGGTTTGGAAATAAAAAGAAAGATATTGGCAAATGAGACAAAGGAAATAGAGGTACATTTGGACCATTTTGTAGGAGTAGAATAACTTAATTCTGGGACTATTCTTACAGGCAGAATCCTAGGAAACCAATGATTTCGTGAAGAACTTTGAAAACAGTTTAGAAAATTTTGGACCAAAACACGGATTTTCCTCAGGACCAAAAGAGCTAATGTGCAGATTTATCAGATTGTGTTCATTAAAAAAAAAAAAAAAAGTAGCCTTACCATGAAAAGTCTATTCTCTGCATAACCCATGACTCACTGAGGTGTAACTGTTTTCCTATATAATGTACTGGATAATTCCATAGAACTAAAGTTGTATCCTAGCACTTTGCTATACAAAATACGGTCAGTGGATTGGCACCATCCTCTGGGAGCTTGTTAGAAATTTAGAATCTCAAGCACCATCCCAACCTCAGCCAGAATTTGCATTTGATAAGCTGGTTCATATACACATTTAAATTTTTTAAAACCCATTTAGAGTCAGTGGTACTCATATTTTAGCTTGCATTGAAATCACCTGGAACTTTGTTAAAACACAAATTTCTAGACCCTACTACCCTGAGTTTCTGATTCAGTAAGAGGCGTAGGACTGGTGAATTTGTATTTCTAACAAGTTTCCTAGGTTGCTGATGCTGTCTGTCCAGGCGTTACACTTTAAGAACCAAAAAGCCAAGGCTCTAATTGGATCTCAGGCCTGGAACATATTAGAATCACCTGGGGAGCTTTAAAAGCATAGGTAAGTGGGTGTTCTTACCTATGCTGAATCTCTTACCCTAGAGATTCAGATTCAATTGGCTTGCAGTTGGTATTTTTAAAGCTCCCTAGGTGATTCTAATGTACAGCCAGGTTTAAGAACCGTGTGCTTTAAAGGACTCAAGGGAAGAGGACGAGCTGTTGAAGGAAAGGATGTAAAGTCAGTAAATCAACATAGATTTTGGCAAGGAATTCCTGATATTCTGGGTGTTATCAGTACCTCAGAAGTATTAAAGTAGCCAAGAGGGCCTGTGTTCCTTTTGCTTCTGCTATTTTGTTATGGGTAGACATGTGTTAGAATAGGATGAGCTGGGGGTGGATTGGGTAATTATGTGCAGCAGAACTTCTTTAAATCTTAAACATTAATTCATCTTGGCAACTTAAAGCAGAGACAAATATGAGCAAAGAAATGCTAACCTCTTTCCTTTATTTTCTTCAACCATTATCTAGAAAAAAAAGAAAACTTTATTTTCTAAACCATAGCTCTTTGAAAAGTTAGAGCATGTCTTTAGAAATCATTCCTTTCTTGTCCAGAGCAGTTAGTTACTCCTCAACTTTTCCATCCATCTCAGTCAATAAAATAGTTGCCTTTATTATTGTATGTTTTAGAGACGCTTTTTACCAACTCAAATATTTTTTTAAAGATTTATTTATTTATTTATTTAACAGAGAGAGAGAGAGAGATCACAAGTAGGCAGAGAGGCAGGCAGAGAGAGAGGGGGAAGCAGGCTCCCTGCTGAGTACAGAACCCGATTCCGGGCTGGATCCCAGAACACTGGGATCATGACCTAAGCCAAAGGCAGAGCCTTACCCACTGAGCCACCTAGGCACCCCCAACTCAAATCTTTGATCCATTTCCCTTGCCCTGTAGATGACATCTGATCATAAGTCCTTACACTCAGGCAGAAGACAATTACGGATCCTGCTCTGAGTTTTTACTCAAGTTCAACTCTAAACCTATACCACCAATTTCACCTGCTAAGCATTCTTTCCCCAAGTCACAATGATGTAGGAAAGACCTTAGGGTTTGAAGCCAACAGCCAAGAAAGAATTCTTGAGATGTCTTTGGTGCAAAAAGTGGTTTTATTAAAGCATGGGGACAAGACCTGTGGGCAGGAAGAGGGGTCTTGCTGAGTAGCCCATAATACAGTTTCTGGCATCTTGTTGAGTAGCCCATAATACACTTTCAAGTTGGGAGGGGGTCAGAGATAGTGTAAGCCTCCCAGGTATTTTGGAAACAAGGTTTCCAGGATCCTGACAGATAGGGCGGCCAGGGGGTAGGGTAGGGGGGAGTGGCTATTGTTAAGAAAGGTCACTTGTTGCGCCTGGGTGGCTCAGTGGATTAAAGAAAGGTCACTTGTTACTCTTTAGTAAAAGCTCAGTAATGAGACATTTCTGGTATATATTGGTGGGGTGGGTCATATGCTTGGGGGATGATTCCAAACCTGTATCTTGGCGGATGGAGGATGGGTAGAGATAAAGGAAGTTTCCAAAGGAATTTTTATTTGTTAAAGTAGACTTATAGGATCCTGGGGGTTGGGCTAAGATTGCCTTTAGCCCTTAGCAAAGTATCAACACTGAGGCAGTTGAGTCCCTAGAGGAATGCCACTCTGCCTGCTTTAAGAACTTTAAGAACAATCAGCTGAAGATAGTAAGCAAATTTAATAATTTTTCTTCTGCCTTTGTTTCCCACATCAACAACTCCTCAAAAAACAATCGACTAATTGATAGTAATAATATGGAATACAAATTTATTTTTTACTTGGAACTATATGTTTGTGCATTTATTACTTCACGGGCTTCTTTCTAGATGTCATTTTATACCAATGTCTTAGATTTTAAAGTAGAAGAAGATAAATTGGTAATTTGAGATATGTACTGGGAAGCCCTTTTCAGTAAAAAAATCTACATTGAGAAGAGATAAGTTTGTTGTCACTTTTTTTTTCTTTTAAGATTTTATTTATTCATTTGACAGAGGGAGATCACAAGTAGGCAGAGAAGCAGGCAGAGAGAGAGAGAGAGAGGGAAGCAGGCTTCCCGCTGAGCAGAGAGCCCGATTCAGGGCTCGATCCCAGGACCCTGGGATCATGACCTGAGCCAAAAGCAGAGGCTTTAACCCACTGTGCCACCCAGGCACCCCAGTTTGTTGTCACTTACAGAACTGTATCATCAGGACTCTCTGGCGTTTGCTCTTATTTCTGCTTTAGGGTCATGTCTTTAATTCATTCTTTTGTATCTCCACAATGAATGATGATTCTGAGGGCTAGTCTAGTAATTTTCTTTGTGTCATGATACCTACCAGGTCTTCAGGTTTTCATATCAGAAGGTAGGCAATCACGTCTCTCCTTGGACTGAATTCATCAGAATAGACAAGGAAAAGATTCACCAAATGCATGTTTCTTTTTAAGAGTATTTGTAAAACAAAGAATTGTATATGGGAGTTATGACTGTATTTTAAGAGGACAGGGACCACAATGATTATCACATTCCCAAACCCAAACTTGCAACCCCATAGCCAGGCGCCAGATAGACAGATTTACATATATTGCACTTAAGTCCACTTATTTGTTCATTAGTTTATTGATTCACTTAAAAAATATTTACTGAGTACCAGAGACAAAGCTGTCAAACAGGATGCTTAAGACAGTTTTCAAGGACAAGACCAGTCCCCTTTAACTTGACTTCTACAGAAATTTCTGGCTTAGCTGTATACATAGATTGGTTTTTTTTAACAGCTTTATTAAAATATAATTTAGACATCATACAATTCATTGATTTAAAGTATATAATATTAGAGTTTTGGGTATATTACGTTATTTTTTAAATTGTGGTAAAACTATAAAACATAAAACTGGCCATTTTAACCATTTTTAAACGTGCAAATCAGAGGCATTGCATTCACAATGTTGTGCAACCGTCACCACTAATTTCCAAACTTTTTAACACCCTACATAAATTGTTTTTTTTTAAAGATTTTATTTATTTATTTATTTGAGAAAAAGAGAGAGGAGAAAGAGAACACAACGGGGTGAGGGGCAGAAGAAAAAGCAGAGGCCCCGCTAAGCAGGGAGCCCGATGCAGGGCTTGATCCCAGCACTGTGGGATCCTGACCTGAGCGGAAGGCAGAAGCTTAACCGACTAAGCCACCCAGGCACCCCTGATTTTTTTCTTTTTTTTTAAATGGGCTCTGCACCCAGCACAGAGCTGAACTTGGGGCTTGAACTCACAAGTGTGAGATCAAGACCTGAGTCAAGATCAAGAGTCAGACACTCAACCAACTGAACCACCCAGGCTTCCTCTACATAAACTGATTTATATTTATTTATCTATCTATTTATTCATTTATTTATGATTTTTATTTATTTATTTGACAGGAAAAGAGAGCATAAGCAGGGGGAGAAGCAGGCAGAGGGAGAGGCAGAAGCAGACTCCCCACTGAGCAGAGAGTCCTATGCAGGACTCGATCCCAGGACCCTAGGATCATGACCTGAGCCCAAGGCAGATGCTTAACTGACTAAGCCACCCAGATGCCCCCACAAGCTGATTTTTCAATATTTGTTTTAAATTGATGGAAAAGTCTTACTCTTCTCAGTTCTACCACTGGATACAATGGCCCTATGTGTTTTAAGCATCCCAATGTGTTCTTCATACTAACATTTATTGGAACTCATGCCAGTCCTAACACTTGCTATCCCTAAATAAATTCCTCAATTTCTTCAACACTCATTAACTACAACTTTTAGAACAGAGATGCACACCAGAGAGCTATGCTTTATCTTCTAAGCTTAACTTTGCTGACTTAATTTCTATCAATATCTTAATTCAATAACATTTAAAGTCAACTTAGAGGTATCTGAAAATTCAAAATATCCAAAATCGAACTCATTATGCTTGTCACCCGGGAATTTCCCAAGCTTCTCCCAATCCATTCTTCTTTATTCATATTTTTGGGTTTTGGTAGCCACCACCTATCCAGTTCCTTAAACAAGCAAACAAAAGGAACATCCTTGACCCTTATACTCTCCTCTCATACTCACTCAGATCCTCAGTCTTATTATTTCCCAAATATGTCAATAATCTCCTTTCCAAACCCACTAACACAGTCTTAGTTCAGGACTTTGTTATCTTTTTTTCAGAATGACTGCAATATTCTTTACAAAACAATTTTTTAAAAGTTAACAATGGAGGTACCTGGGTGGCTCAGTCATTAAATGTCTGCCTTCCACTCAGGTTGTAATCCCGGGGTCCTGGGTTCGAGCCCCAGATTGGGCTCCCTGCTTGGGAAGCCTGCTTTTCCCTCTCCCACTCCTGCTGCTTGTGTTTGCTCTCTCACTGTGTCTCTCTCTGTCAAATAAATAAATTTTAAAAATAGTAATAAAAAAAGAAGTTAACAATGTAAGGGGTGCCTGGGTGTCTCAATCGGTTAGGTATCCAACTCTTGATCTCTGCTCAGATCTTAATCTCACAGTTGTGAGTTTGAGCCAAGCACTGGGCTCCACACTGGGCATGGAGCTTACTTAAAAAAAAAAAAAAAGTTAATAATGTAGTATTTGCACAACATTTAAATAATTAGTATTACTACAAGTACTAGCCAACACAACACAATAGATGCTATGCATCTAGCACATTGTTAACATTTTACTTTTATTCTTCATAACCATCCCTATGAGGTAGAAACAATTTTATTTATTTATTTTTGTTGTTATTATTATTTTTTAGAAACAATTTTATTTTATTTTTTTTTTAAGATTTTATTTATTTATTTGAGAGAGAGGCAGTGAGAGAGCATGAGCGAGGAGAAGGTCAGAGGGAGAAGCAGACTCCCGTGGAGCTGGGAGCCCGATGCGGGACTCGATTCCGGATCTCCGGGATCATGACCTGAGCCGAAGGCAGTCGACCAACCAACTGAGCCACCCAGGCGTCCCTAGAAACAATTTTAAATGGGACCCAAAGCCAGGCAATCTAGTTCCACAGGCTATGTTCTTACCCACTGTGCCATATTCACTTTTTAAAAAATATTTTATTTGTTTATTTAACAGAGAGATCACAAGTAGGCAGAGAGGCAGGCAGAGAGAGAGGGAAGCAGGCTCTCCCCTGAGCAGAGAACCTGATGTGGGGCTCGATCCCAGGACCCTGAGATCATGATCTGAGCTGAAGGCAGAGGTTTAACCCACTGAGCCACCCAGGTGCCCCAATATTCACTTTTTTTAAAAAAAAAGATTTTACTTATTCTTTTGAGAGAGAACATGAGCAGGGGCAAGGGGCAGAGAGAGAGAGAGGGAGAATCAGACTCCCCACTAAGCACGGATCCCAACGTGGGGCTTGATCCTAGGACCTGGAGATCATGACCTGAGCTTAAGGTAGATGCTTAACCATCTGAGCCATCCAGGTGTGCCATACTTACTTTTTAAAATCAAAAGTCCCATGAGGCTCCTTCTACTTTACTATCTGTCCCTAGTCCCAATCCTCTTTAAATATAACCTTTTTTTAAAAAAATATTTTATTTATTTATTTGAGAGAGAGAGAGAGATCACAAGTAGGCAGAGAGACAGGAAGAGAGAGAGGAGGAAGCAGGCTCCCTATTGAGCAGGGAGCCCCATGTGGGGCTCGATCCCAGAACCCTGAGATCATGACCTGAGCCAAAGGCAGAGGCTTAACCCACTGAGCCACCCAGGCACCCCTAAATATAACCTTTCTATAATTTTAGCTGATTCATCTATTTACCTCCATAATTCTAAATAATGTGCTTATACTTGACATCTAATTGTAGACATTTATGTTGTTACTGATTTGAGAATATATTCCTTATAAGCTACAAATGACAGTTTTCTTCTTCAGAATGAAATTATATCACAATTTTTGGTTAAATGAGTATATAATATTTATATTACTATGACTAAGTAAATATTGCTCAGGGCTGAGCTAAGCATATTGTATTATAATTCCACTTTGTTTTCCTGTAGTTAATTGCTTTGCTTGTTTTCCTATGGACTTAAAACTTTACTTTTTTCCAAATTCTGTAAAGAGATCAGCCAAAAAATGTAAGAATGATTTTGCCAGATTTTCAAATAATATATAAGTTCCATTTTTAACCCTGGTGACCTACCTCTCCCAATTCTCTCCAGCCTTCTTTCCTCTAGTAGTAGTAGTTCTTGTGTTGAATCTCCTGTTTTCTCGTTTCTCTGGTTTCCTTTTTCTTGGTTTTCTTTTTAGTTTGGAAGCAGCACATCCCCTGCTGCTTTCTGAGAAAGGAATAATAGGAGGTTTTGAAGCTTGTATATTTGAAAATTCTTTTCTTTTCATTCCCCCCCCCCAATTTTTATTTAAATTCTAGTTAGCTAAAATACAGTGCAATATTGGTTTCAGGACTAGAATTCAGTGGTTCGTCACTTACATACAAACCCAGTGCTCATCATAACAAGTGCCCTCCTAATACCGGCCCCCCATCTAGCCCATCCCCCACCTACCTCCCTCCAATAACCCTCGGTGTGTTCTCTACTGTTAGGAGTCTCTTATGGTTTGTTTTCCTCTCTCTCTCTCTCTCTCTCTCTCCACCATATATTCATTTATTTTGTTTCTTAAATTCCACATATAGATGAAATCATATGGTATTTGTCTTTCTCTGATTGACTTATTTCACTTAGCATAATATACTCTATCTCCATCCATGTTGTTGAAATTGGCAAGATTTCATTCTTTTTTATGGCTTATATATCAATGTTCATAGTAGCATTAATTATAAGAGCCAAAAGTGGAAACAACCCAAATGTTCACTGATAGATGAATGAACAAACAAATGTGCTACCTATATATAATGGAATATAATTCAGCTTTAAAAAGGAATGAAATTCTGGGACACCTCGGTGGCTCAGTTGGGTAAGTGTCAGACTCTTGGTTTCGGCTCAGGTCATGATCTCACAGTCCTGGGATCAAGCTTGGTGAAGGGCTCCGTGCTCAGTTCAGAGTCTGCTCCAGATTCTCTCTCTCTCACCCTCCCACTCACTACCTATCTCAAATAAATAAACAAAATCTTAAAAAAAAAAAAAAAGAAAAAGGAATGAAATTCTGACACATGCTACAACATGGATGAAACTTGGAAAAAACTAAGTGAAATAAGCCAGTTATAGTACAGTAATATCCTTTCACAGGAAATATCCATACTTTTACTGAGGTTTTTAAATTCAATACTACTGTCCTTGGACAAAACTCTCAAAGTAACATCTAATCACACATTTAAAGAGATACTCTAAGATAGTATGATTTCACCCTATATTTTTTTTCTCAATTGACTAAAGACTTATATCTGATTTTCCTATATTTCTTACTTAGATTTTAACTGACAAATGATAAACTAAAAATCTTTATTTTTAAATTATTCAAAACAAAAGGAAATTTTAAAAAACTTTTTAAAAAATCATCCAACAATAATGGCTAGGAAAAATTTCCTTTAAGATTTCCTAAGATCGGACGCCTGGGTGGCTCAGTCAGTTAAGCGGCTGCCTTAGGCTCAGGTCATGATCCCAGTGTCCTGGAATCGAGTCCCACATCGGGCTCCTTGCTCGCCAGGGAGCCTGCTTCTCCCTCTCCCTCTGCCTGCCTCTCTGCCTGCCTGTGCTCGCTCTCTCGCTCTCTCTCTCT
>PISX010023015.1:0-19883 GCA_004024625.1 Mellivora capensis
TCTATGCTTCAAATATTTTTGATGTGGTTTCTTTCTTTCCTTCAAACTTCATTTGTCTTTTCTAGAATAGATACACTATTTTATACTAAAATAGACATACTATTTTATACTATGTGCTTCATTAAAAATAACTACCTAATATCTTATTTGGGCTTTGCATACAAAATCTCACTGAACTTTTCTTTTTAATTCCCAACATAGTTATTATGATATATATATACTATATATACATTTGTTTACATGTATATGAAATAATACACTTGTGGATATAAATAGGTAGATAGTGTATTAGAGTTCTCCAGAGAAACAGAACCAATAGGAGATTATATATATATATATATATATATATATATATATATATATATATGAGATTAGTGTTCTCCAAAAGGGAGATTATATATATATATATATATATATATATATATATATGAGATTTATCACAGGCACTGGCTCATGTGCTTACGAAAGCAGAGAAGACCTATGCTCTGCTGAAAGCTGGAGAACAAAGAAAGCCAGTAATATAATTCAGCCCAAATCTGAAGTCCTGAGGACTGGAAGGCCATTGGTGCTTATCTTTTCCAGAAATACTCTCACAGACACACACAGGAACAATGCTTTATGAGCTACCTGGGCATTCCTTAGTCCAATCGAGTTGATACATAAAATTAACCATCACAGCTAGATGGACAAAGAGACTTTTCATGTTCTACATATACACGCTCAACTCTACTCAGAGAAAAAGAAATGTGTGGAAGCTTTTATGTGAGACTAACTTTCAAAACCACTGAGGTATCCAGTTCTGTAAGGTTGAGGGTAAGTGTACAGCACCTACCTTTAGAATCAACAGAGGAGAAACCCATTAGTATAATTTTTTGAGGAAAAAATAACATTTTTGGCCTGGAAATATCAAGAAAGTCGACAACAAAATGAATAGCAGGGAAAACAATAAATTTGATGCAGCCAAATGTTGGCAGATACAGAGAATTGTAAGGCAAGACTGACAAAAATGTGACGGCAAGAAAAGAAAGATGTTAACTTAGAAATTAAAAAAAAAATCAACCTCTGCTGGTGCCTTTGTAGCATGAACAGCCCTATAAAAGAATCTCATGCAGTGGTTTCTAATTACTGGCTCTGTTTTCAGATGGCATATCAGTCCCTGTGCTATAGACTGTGCTCACCCAGGCAAACAGGAAAGATGTGATTGAATGATTAACCAATAAATGAGAGTCATGCACATGGCCTCTTGGAAAATTCTCAAGTCAAAATAAATGTTTTATGTACTGGGCAAATTTTGTATGGCTAAATAACACTTATGGTCTATATGCTGCTTCATCTATCTGTACGTACCATACTCATGACCAAGCCAAGACAGAAAGGACAAGTGCATTTCTGAGATCTTCCTCTTTTCTGGCACCCACATGCCTTTTTTTCCCAACCCTCCACTATCCCAACTTATGGCCACCCTGATCTTTTCACTGTCTTCATGCTTTCACCTTTACGAGAATGTTATGTGGTTGGAATCATATGGTATGCAGCCTTTTCATACTGACTTCCTCCATGTAGGAGTACATGTTTAAATTTCCTTCATGTCTATTTATGGCTTGATAGCTCATTTCTTTTTAGAACTGAATAATATTCAATATCTGGATATGCCATGGTTTATCTATTCATTTACTGAAGGAGTTGTGAATCAATCTGCTATAAGCATCCATGTGCAGGTTTTTGTGTGGATGTAAGTTTCCAGCTCCTCTGGATGAATACCAAGGAGTGGGGCTTCTAGTTGAGATGGTAAGAGTACATTTGGTTTTCTGTAAGAAACCACCAGACTGCCTTTCTGAAGTGGCTGTACCATTCTGTACTCCCACCAGCAGCAAATGAGAGACCCTGTTGCTGTACATCCTTGCCAGCATTTGGTGTAGCCAGAGTTCTGGATTTTGACTATTCCAAGGGGTGTGTAGTGGTATCTAAATGTTCTTTGATCTCATATGCACTATTAATGCCTTTTGCTGGTTTCATTTCAGGGGGACTGGGTTTTGTTTTGTTGTTGCCTGTAATCCTCTGCTCCTCTACAACCTTAAGTGTGGCTTGTTCAGATTTTTCATGTTCTAGGGGCACCTGGGTGGCTCAGTCAGTTAAGCGCCTGCCTTCAGCTAAGGTCATGATCCTAGGGTCCTAGGATTGAGACCCGCATTGGGCTCTCTGCCCAGCGAGGAGTCTGCTTCTCCCTCTGCCTCTCCCCCTGCTTGTGCTGTCCATCAAATGAATAAATAAAATCTTAAAAATTTTTTTTAATGTTCTAAAGTAATTTTTATTAAAATTAGAGGTTTCTACGCCAAGAAACAACAAAAGAGAGTGTGCTAGGAGAGTGGGGTTTCAGGGAGGTGTATTGATCTTTAATTTTCTGGCAGAAGTCTCATAGCACATCGAAAGCCTGCCTACTCTGTTGACATTTCAGGATACTTATGCACTATGATGCTTTGAAGGACAAAGTACAGATGTTGATACCAGACAGACTGAATTTGAATCCTGACAATTCCATCTAATGGCTGTTTGACCTTAGACAAATTATTTAATCTTTCAAAGAATCAGTGCTCTATAAAATAGTAGTATATCCATGATACTGTTTTGAGATCAAAATTTAAATTAGATAATACATTTCAAACACATAGTTAAGTACCTGATATAGTAGTTGAAAGGCAGGTATGAAAATGGTTGCTATTCTTCTTCTTCTTAGTTATTGAGGGGCAATGTTAATATCAGGAATGATATTTTTATTTACAGGGGTTGAGGATTCAATTAAGTTATATTTGAGAAATTTTCTGTCACAGTACATGGCAGATGCATCTACTGAAATGGCCTTCCATTTATAAGAAGCACAGTGTGAGATTGATTTTTATTTTATTGTGTTGAATAGTTTTTAAACTGTTTCTGAGAGCAGAACTATAGACCAAAATATCCCCTTTACTACAAGGATTTATATTATTATGCCACACTTTTGGATTTATCCCCCTTTCTTTCTTAGTTTCCTCAAATCTTTCATTTCTACTTATTAAAAAAAACTCAGACACGGTAATGGTTTCTTCTAAGCATATGTTGACCAGGATCAAAGATACTACTTGAGTCTAAACCAAAGTGGAGGGGGAGTTTTTGTTCTTGAGTTCTTTACAGAAAATGTAATTTGAGATCTCTTTGTTTTACAACCTTCATTTATAAAGAAATACCTATTGTTTACATTTAGATAAAAATGTTAATATTTTCTGTATTTTTACTGTGTTCAAAGATCTTAAAAAGAAAATCAAACTATTAATAGTGGCCATCTTTAGTTGAAGGAAGTTATGTTTAATTATATCTAGACATAAATGTTCCAACATGGATATTTTTGTTCTTATAATCAAGGAAAAAATTCTGATATCACACATTTTCAGGAGTTGCTCTCTCCTTGCTACAGACTCTTGAGTTTTGAGTGATTTCTGAAACAAAGGGATTCCTAGATACCCTCTCAAAAGAGAAACACTCCTGAAACCTCACTATATGTAAATGCTAAATTTAAATATTTAAAGGCTATGTTTGTAGCACAAATATTCTTGTTTCTGAAAGGTTTATTAAGGTAATTAAAAAAATATTTACCCTGACATTTTCTCAGAATTATAGTTCAACCATATCTAAGTATGAAACTTAAGTAGTCTTAGTCTATTATACATATTTTATTTATTTCCAATTTTCTCAAAATATTCACAGCAATATTTATTCACTTTTCTATATATCATATTCCTTTTCCCTTTATCCTTAGAATGCCTCCCAAATTACTAACTTTCTAAAGTAGACATGAAAATGTCTGTTTTCCTCATCTTATGATTTTGTTTTCAGAAGATAATCAGATTTTAATCATTAACTTCTAAGGAATGATTGAAGGAAAACCCTATCATTCAGACATTCATGTGAAGTTTACTAAAATGGAGAGGATAGTTTATTTTAAGTAGCTGAATTGGTATCTAATTTTTTTTCTTTTTATTTCATTGATTTGTATGTGTCACCATAACATTACCAGTGACTAAAGAAATCAGGTTGATCTTAATACACCTGTATTTCAAAAAGGTCATTGAATTGTCATTGTACAATAAAGCATTCAGGAAACATGACCTTGGGAGCCCTTTTCTCTTCTCTTTGTGTGGAGATGAACAATTTTGGTTCATATTTTAAAAGGGCAAATTTGCATATACTCAGTATTTTGGTTTGGGGTTAAGATATTAGGCTTCCCCTCACCCACTCCTCCCTGAAGAAAAAGCAAGACATCTTTCCTCTTCAATTGCTCTAGCTTAATAAAAGCAAAAATTGTAACTGCCGTGAATCACAGACAGGGCTCTTACCACTGCATGTATTCTAAACACATCTTCAAGTTGGCTGGCAACCTTGTTCCCTAACCCAGAGCCTGCATACTAATGTGAAAAGTCTGACGTTATTCAGGCCACATAAAGACTGCTTTTTTTTTCCCTCCCCTGAAACACCACTTTGTAAAAATACCAAACAGAGTAAGTTATATGTAAAAGGTGAGTATCAAAAATAATGTCACTGTCTCACTCAGGAAGCGTGTCAAGTTTTCTGGATCAAAATTTAGTTGACTGCCTGTGAGAATTACATACTGCGTATCAGAGTTAGTCACACACATAGACAAAAGTGGGTGGACATCACTTGAGGGACGTTGTGTTGTTAGCTATCCAAACCAAACCTCCTTAAACGATGTCCTAGATTTCTTGAATTTCCTTTTTCTGGAATTATTCATTTGGGTTATTATTTTCTCTAGAGAGTTCTTATTAAAAAGCAATTGTTAGCTTGCAAAAGAGGGTTGATTCATTACAATAAATTATTTATGAGGTTTGTTAGGTTTTACGTTGGGGAAGGAATAAGGATGTAGATGATGTAAAACAGAATTGCCAGGAAATTATGTTCAGGGTTTGTGTACAGGACAACTCTTCCCCCACACTGTAACTCTTTGAAGGCAAAGCCCTAATCCTATTTATTCTTATATGCTCCATTTTGCTCATAAGAGTGCAATACATCCATTTCAATATAGAACTTAAGAAGTAATTTCAATTGGCAGAAGCATTAAAAAGATGAAAATTTTTCTATTGAAAGACTGCTTAAGAGCATCTTGAAAATGATGATGCCCAAGCATAGGCATAGGCAAGAGTGAGGCCATCTACCAAAAAGTCAGCTGTTCTTACTTAGGTCTTTTTTAGGAGCCCACCCAGGTCCCTAAATAATCAGCCTCCAGTTGGGGAAGAATCCAGTTCAAGGGAAAATTGA
Source organism: Mellivora capensis (assembly GCA_004024625.1). Lineage (NCBI taxonomy): Eukaryota > Metazoa > Chordata > Mammalia > Carnivora > Mustelidae > Mellivora > Mellivora capensis. Next base: position 5,305 of record PISX010023015.1, read on the forward strand.
TTAGCTTCATGCTCTGCTTACAGTCATACCGCAGTAGAAGGAAGTGTTTAATTCCTTTGCAAATGCTCAGGAAAATCTACTTTTGGAAGTAAGCTAATCAGAACGGATGGATGGGGCTGGATAGTGACGTAAACAAAGACTTTGCAATGTCTCAGAATGGGGCATTTGCAGGGTAGCAAATGGAGTATAGGCCCCTGGAATCCTAAAAATCTGATGTTAGTATCTTGGCTACAGGGGTCTTTGGAGGTGTGAGTTATCCCCTAAGAGAATTAGTTACCTTTTCAAAAATGGAAACACTGATATAAATGTCAACCAAATGAAACAAAAAGGTCTTTGTCAAGCATCAAATCTGGTTTCAAGTAATAATGGACTCCACTCTCACCTCCCCCAGCATGACATTCCCAAAGAATACAATATCCCTGTTCCACTACAGTTATATGCCAATTCGAGAAACTTCAGCACAACACTCACAAAGAATACAAAATCCCTGTACCACTATAGTTATATGCAAATTTAAGAAACTTCAGTCAATCAAAAAAAAAATACTATTCTCAAAGAAATTCTTTTTTCTTTCTGTTCAATAGCAAAGTAAAAAAAAGATCAAACAAAGATTGTCTCCATTTCTGGGCCTACCAACAAACTTTCATTTTCCTTTCTATTCTCTTCCATCTCTATCATAAGCTTATGTTAGGGCCACTTGAGATCAGGTGCTAATTTCTGGTTTCTCTAAAATCTATAATGTATACATGACCAGTTTAAAAAAACAAGTAGAACTGCTTGGAACAGACTAGGAACTGGTTTTAAGTTGGGCAGCAGTGTGGGTGTGTCATGCATTTTGTTCTTGTTGATGTTTTGTCTTTAACAGATTTCAACCATACTGATAAACAAATAAGCACTGGAGTATATGCTGCTGGAGGTTTCTGGTAGGGGCAAGGAACAGTCCTACAGACACAGAATGCTAAGAGTGTTGATATAATTACTGGAGAATGTCTAGAAATAAACTACACACAAGAAATTTCGAAGCCAGAACTCTTCCTCTGCAAAACAGCATTGTACTTGGTATGACTTTTAATGCCTTTCCATCCCACTTTCTCTATCTCCTTTCAAGACCACACTCAGCCCTACCCCAACACAGACAGACAGATGAATGTGCACACATACACACACAAACACACACACAATTGATGATTATAATAAAAACTCACTTGGCTTACTTTCTGTTTCCTCACAAGGCCTTGCTTTCTATTGGGCTGTTTGAGGAATATCTCTTTAAACTAAAACAAACAAAAAAAATTAACACATAAGCAATTGAAGAGCAGTGGAATTAGTTTGGGGAATGCTTCCTTCCTTTAAACTTAACTCACAGCACAGAAGCAGTTAAAAGGTCATCTCAGCATCCAGCCTATCACTCTACAGCCCAGATTGATGAGATGCCATTTACAGAAGTAGGATCTCTGACCTCCTGAAATGAGGATGAACATCCCATATCCTGGGAAAGCTTGGAGAATGAGAAAGGGATTAGTATGGGGAGAGCAGGGTGATCTGTTGTAACTAGGACACCTCAATATTTGTTTTTACTGGAATCCTTTAAAGATGAAATCAATGGTAGGAAGGGAAAAGTAGTAGTACTTATTGAGTGTTGGACATTCTGGAGGATACTGATGAATACATACATAGATATACATATGATCTCAGACAGAAAAATAATTAACTATAGAGATGTGATTGTACACTTGGGTTAAGGAGGATTCAGAGACTTCCCCCAAGCTGCCCATTTCTTCAGTTACATGAAGGAGATTGCTACTTGCCCAAGGTCATATTCTGGCATAATGGCAGATAGGGATATAAATGCTAGGGGTTTTGGTTCAGAGGACAGTTATTTCACTAATGCAATAATCTAAAATTTTGTAAGTCAGAAGTTATTTACTTTAATTCAGTTCTAAGGAAGCGAGAGTAAAGAAAATTCTGCTGCTCCTGTCCTGATTATTCCTTGTAGAGAAAGAGAGGACTGTTTCATAAGAACTTTAATTATATGCAGCACCTTCCTAAAATAGAGTGAACTTCAACAGGGGATTTATCATGACTTTCCCATTTATTTAACAATACTGATTCTTTGATGAACATGGCAGTGTGAACTCTCCCCACCTCTTCATCTCAAATCCACCACCAAGTTTTCACATTTAATTAAGTTTGTATTTATGAAGCCCTCCTGTCCTCTGAGCAATTCAAAGAAGACATAACTAATACAAAATCGCTAAATGTCAGCCTCCAGAGAAGTGAGATTTCTTCATGAGAACCAGGCTCTCTGCCCACATTCCTCAACCCACACTGATACACCAAATGACACCAGTTATATTGCTGATCTTATGAAATCTGTCTTAAAATAAATGCATGCAAGACCTTACTTCTATACTTTTCTTTTCATCTATGAAGAAACCAAACTGCCAATTTTCGATTTTGTATTTGAGCAAATGCTCTCATCAATCTATATAGAGACTTATGTTGAAAAATATTGTTAGGTCTCTCTCCATTTGAACAAGCCAGAAGTTCCAAATGCAGTGACTTCCGAGTCACTTTTGGCTGGCCATTTAATACCACTCCACCTAGAGTCTAACTTTATTTTATCTCCCATTATTTGCATTCTCTTACTTTTCCTTCCTTTTCTCCCTATTTGCTCACTTTCTTTAATTCACCCCCCCCCCCACCACTGTTTCTTAAAAATCTCTTCCTTCTCACCTCGTTGATGAGGGGAGGATTCCCATCTTATGGCTATGGGGATGGCTATGGCCACACATACAACACCAATTATTAATCACCATAATCACTAGTAATCACCAATTTATTAATCACATATACTCTCATTCTAGGGCAGAGGACACCACATACCATGCAGGGCCACGTGGGGTTGCGTTTGGGAACAAAGTGAACAAGCACTGTGGGAGGCAGGCTTTGCAGTATCAAGGGGGTGAGGTGACTCCTGATCCCCACAGGAGGATGTAATTAACTTGTTTGAACAATTCCAAATCCTGGCAATGAACAGAAACCTGCCACTCAGAGGTAAGCAGGAGCCATTCCTGTTCCCCATGAGAGGAGGGTTGTTTGGCTAGGGCCAAGCAGAGCAGAATAGGGAAGGGAATTTATCATTAGGCTATTTGTAGCCCCCTTACATTTACCAGATGTCGAGGCAGCACGTTAATATAGGGCTTTAAATTTAGACTTTACATGACATCCATCTTCCTATTCAAGTTAGCAAATATTTAGAGACTTACCATATCCAAAATATACCATCTCTATAATAGCTACAGTCTTGGGCCATATATTACCCACTTTCACTTTATTTTTTAAGATTTTTATTATTTATTTGAGAGAGTGAGAGAGTACATGATCAGGGGTGGGGCGAGAGGAGAAGAGGGAGAGGGAGAAGCAGGTTTCCCACTGAGCAGGGAGCAGGGTATGGGACTTCATCCCAGGACCCTGGGATCATGAACTGAGCCAAAGGCAGATGCTTAACCAAATGAGCCACCCAGGCGCCCGTATTACCCATTTAAAAACACTATTTGTCTTTGCGGTGCCTGGGTTTCTCAGCATGGAGTCTGCCTGAGATTCTCTCCCTTCCCCTCTGCCTCACCTCCCACTTGTGCTCTCTCGCTCTCTCTCAAATAAATAAAATCTTTTTTAAAAGATAAATAATATTTGTCCTCAACTGAGTTATATCAATAAGGCAAGTATCATTTCACACATTTTATAGACAAAGAATAATTGGATTTAGAAGAATCATGCTTTGTCTAAGATTCCACAGCTAATAATTACTACTATGTGGTTTGAAATTAGGTCTCCACTCATTAGATTATCACACTTCTTTTCTTCCTCTGTTTGTGCTTCAAGTATATCCATGGTGTTCAGTGGACTCAGCTTGTTAGACTTTGGGTTAAGAACATTCTCATGCAATCACCCAAACATGAAGAAGGACTAGCCAAGTTCTGTTTTAGGAGATGCTGCTCAGTGACCTCATCTCCTTTTTTTTCCAGCAGCACACAAGTCCCTTGTTAGGTAACACCGGGTCTGGAATGCACTCCCAGAGTTGAACATGCCATCATGTATTCAGGTCTTCTGCTGACCAGCCAAGCATTCTGGCAGAAGCAGAACCCCAAAGGACCATAGACAAACCTATTTTGTTTCATTTTTTAAAATGGTCAAGTACCCTTGTACCAAAACTACAGAAGAGACTACAGGCATAATTCTGGCTGCTTGTACTTAGATGTACATGATCTTCTACGTGATCTTTGGATGCCCGGGAAGGATCTCAGTTCTTCCAGAATTGCACTGCCAGTATGTCCTGAGCTGTGATTTGGTGTAAAGGTAAAGATGAGCCAACATAACACTTATAAAACATAAAGATTGTCTGAAAGCATCAGTGTCTTTAGTAACTCTTGAGAAATCTCAGAATTTAAATAGCTCAGCAAATGGTAAGTCCTTCAATTATACAGTCTGGAAAGATGGCTTCCTAGGTCTTTCAGTGGATGAACAAGCACTTTAAAAAGGAAAATTCATTGAAAATTTAAATTTTTAGGTTTACCCAATACTGGTAAACATGACAATCTCAAGGAGAAAAGACTCCCTTCTCTTATTTATTGTGTGTGCGTGTGTGTGTGTGTGTGTGTTTATATGTGTGATGTGTTTCCCTTATGAGGTAAATAGAAGTTTCTGGATTTACGTCTGTGACTTCTCCCCAAGCAACACTTTTCTTTTGGCTTTTCATGCCAAAACCAAATGGAAAAGACAGTGGAAAGCTTTTCCAAAATTGCTGATGGGGGGAGAGTAAATAGAGAAGATTTGCAGCAGATTTATTATTTTATGCTGGTTTGTGGAGTGTCTCTTCCTTTTGAATGTGATGAAAAGTAGCCCTCCCCTAACCAATTGGTTTTCCAGTTTTGAATGTAAGAATATAGGAACTGACATATATATTTTATCCTGAGCATTTTCATAAGTCCCAGAAGAAAAACAAAGGTCCAAATAACTATAATATGTAATTCTAATTCAAATAAAATAACTGAGTATGGTTTCCTTTATGACTGTTAACCAAAATAACTTTTGGAAATAAGCTGTCCTCCTGTGTATGCCATTTTCACATAGCATGGATGAATATTAATAAATAATATATATTCAAATATTCCCCAATCTGTGAAGAACCCTTATGAGATTTTTAAATACAATTTCCAAATTTCTGTTTACATGAATACAGACAGAATCTTGAAGCTTGGACTACTTTTTACCTATAGTTTCATGGACTATATGGCCTATGTCTTGGAGACAAGGAAGGCTCAATTCTTGTAATTTAAATGTAACATAAATTAAAATTCATGATTATCCTGAAATCAATTTTCCTGATCATCACAGAAAAAAAGAGGGTCGATTTGTCTGTTTCTGGTGTTAGGGTGTAGCATGTGGTGTGTGGTCAGAAGTAACATTGGAAAAGGGATTCTTAACACATGTGACATCATTTAATGTAACTGAAGTTCTCCTACACATTACTTTTCATACTACGCACGTGCATGTGCACACGTGCGGACACACGTACACGCACATACACTCACATTCACACACCCCACGTAAACATCCCCTGGAGCACACGTATCTATTAAAGCTGTCCCTAGTTAAAAGGAAAAAAGGTTTTCTGCAGGGATAGCTGAGGTTAGTTAGTAGTGTCAGGTGATAAAGAGAACCCAAGTTAAGTGCTAAATATTTTTAAAAGATTTATTTATTTATTTGAGGTGCGGGGTGGAGCAGAGGGAGAGAAAGTCCCAAGTGGACTCCACACTGAACACAGAGCCTCATTCGGGGCTTGATCTCACAACTCTGAGATCACCACCTGAGTGGAAACAAAGAGTCGGAGGCTTAACTGACTGTACCACCCAGGTGCCCCACCAGGTTGAGTCCTAATTCTTTATTTTTCTGAGATTGGTGATAGCTCACAATATTATAACTCTCTAGAGAAAATATGTTTTTTCCTAATTCTTAGTGTGAAATGAATTTCTTATGTGATAGAAATTTTTTTTTTCCTCCAAAGAAACTGATATACTTTTTCTCATGGAGTGGTATGGTTTCCCATTATAATTTGTCTGCTATGAAACTTGGAAACACATCTGCTGCCCAATACCAGTTCTTGAATTGAATCTCATGGCCTACATGTTAACTTTCCCTGTTGGGTCTTATCTTTTATTCTAGCTATATTTTCAATGCTCTGATAATATGCCCAACTCACTCTATTTTGTTTGGGAATATTGTAATTGTAATAAACAACGAAGGCTATGTCCCTCATTTTTCTGTGCTAAAGATATTGGATCTCAAGATACGTATTTGTGCTTTAATGCGCACAAACTGAAATAACTGTGTTGGTTTGAGATATTTGGTTCATTTCCTGACCATAAGACTTGTGTGAATAAGATTGGTAACTTGCTAGAGAAAGTCACTTCTGCTATGAGATACAGAAAATTTAAATCTTCTTCCAATAAAATGGATACCATGATCCTCTAAGATATAAAGATAGCACATAGGTTTTAAAAGCAAAATAATGGAATATATTTTACTGGAAACCTTTAAAAAAATCCCCTGAGTCTTTATTCAAACCATGTGATATAGGGATTATTATGTTTACAACAGAAATAACATCTACTTTTACTGACTATTTACTTGGCATCATCAGACACAGTGGTAAATGCTTTTTAAGATCAGTTATCTTATTTAATCCTCACGATAAACTTGTATATTGGGTATTCCATTTTTATTCGAAAGATGAGAAAATGAAGGACCCTATGTTAAATTCATGTGCATGTTCATAAAGTTAACAAGTGACAGAGCCCGGATTTGAATCTATATTTGTTAGGAGTAATTTTGTTTATGGTTATTACAAAATCCTCAAGTGATAAAGTTTTAAACAAGATACAGGTTTATTTCATTTTTTACTGTCAAATTCTAGAACTCCGGAGTTCAGAACTAGGACGAAGAAGGTGCTCGAATCATCCTCAGAGCTCCAGGCTCCTGTCATTGGCAACTCTCTCTTATCGCCAGGTACAGTGGTGGTCCTTGCATGCCAGGTGGCATTAACGTTCCAGGGAGAGAACAGACTATGAAAGGACAAAAGATAAACTCCAGATGTCTCCTAAGGAAAGTCCCAGGAAGCTGACTAGTAACCTTTATGCTTATTCTCCAGGGACTGTCATTGGCCAGATGATCCACTACTAACTAAGCAGATGACCACTAAACAGGCCTGCACCCCACGTTGCAACCTAAGACACAACCCTTGCAAAATGACATTCACTGAGGGGAGCTACATGGCTGGATTTCCCACTTTGGTACACCAGGATCTTAGCTAGAGGAGACTACACTTTTCTGTAGTAGCATTTGAACTTGTTTCTTGCTCAACTTCCTATGAAGACAGCGAAGAGCCTTATGACAGGATGATTATTGCCCAGTGGTGTTCAGTTTACCAAACGAATAGCTGAACGCATCCATAAAATGAGAACTGTGTAATTTTCTTCATGGATTTAAACATAAACATATACAACAAATGAAAAAGAATGAACAGGAACATTTTGATGTAAGCTGCTAGTTTCTCCCACACTAAGCAGAGAGTGAAAACCCCTTCACGTATAAAATATGCATTTATCAGGCACCTGGATGGCTCAGTGGGTTAAGCCTCTGCCTTTGGCTCAGGTCATGATCTCAGGGTCCTGGGATCGAGTCCTGCATTGGGCTCTCTGCTCAGCAGGGAGCCTGCTTCTCCCTCTCTCTCTGCCTGCCTCTCTGACTACTTGTGATCTCTCTCTCTCTGTCAAATAAATAAATAAAAATCTTAAAAAAATGCATTTATCTATTCATTCATTCAAATTTTTAAAGAACCTGCTATGCATGGGCACTTTTCCTTTCCAAATGCTGGATATCAAAGAACAACAACTAAAGAAAGACCAAACGATCACCACTCTTGTACAGCTTACGTTCTAGCAGGAGAGACAGTAATGCCACAGTATGTTAGATACGTATAAAAGTGCTATGTAGAAAAATAATGCAGGAAGAGGGATAATAGCAGTTAGGGGAATGGATTTCCAGCAAACAGAAATAAGGAAGCCATAACAGTGCCTGTGACAAACTATAAAGATTTCTCTTGGAGTCAGCAAACTGAGAATGGAGCGGCAGGAGGACAAGAGGCAAGGCAGGGAGAGGAAGGGATCCTTTGTCTCACCAGTTTCTCTGCAGGTTCACATAAGCTTTTGGATTTTAAGTGCAGGTGTAATGCTATTGTTTCCAATGACCATCTCAACCTCTTGCCTTCACTGATTTGAAAAAGCATTTGACCTGTGCAAGCTTGTTTCTACTAAAAAGTAGAACTGAAGATATAGGGTATCTGAAGCCCTAGAAAACAATACTTCTCTAGTTTTGCTAGAGATATTTCCCAGGGAACCCGGACTGTCTTTCAGATCAAATAAATCAGAAAGAATGATAAATGGAGAAAGAGCTGCCAACCTACATTGTTGGTTGTGGGGCTAATGAGCCTACTTTTTAACTTACGGTTAGCTTTATGAAACTAAATAAAGGGAACAGTTAATTTGAGTGTTTTGTTTTCAAGAGGATGGATACTGACTTTGTTGGAATGTAACATACAGCTGTAGACAGCAAGGGGATTTTTTCTAAACATGCTTTAGAATTTCATCAGGCTGAAATTTTTTCATGTTTTTGTAAAATATAAATATATACATACATATTTTAATATATAAATAATAATTATTTAATACATAATAGGTAAGTATATAATATCATATATGTATATATGTGTATACACACACACACACACACACACACACACACATATATATATATATATATATATATATATAAACTTAATTGTCTTAGAACAATGAGTATTCAGCCTAGGAGCTGAAGATCAATCACCAAGCTGAGGATCCCACTTTGCCCCAGCTCCCTCCCCTGCACACTCATCAGAGTGCTCCTCTCCCTAGTCCCAAGACAGTCTTAGGTGAAGGCATTGCTTCTCAGGCTTTTCAGTACCCTCATGATGCACCCTGGTTCCTCAGGGACAAACAAGAACATTCATTAAGACAATCTCTATGGCTGGGGCACCTCTGGGGCTCAGTCAGTTAAGCGTCTGACTTTGGCGCAGGTCATGATTTCAGGGTCCTGGGATTGAGCCCCACATGGGGGGGGCGAGCTCAGCGGGGAGCCTGCCTTTCCCTCTGCTTCCCCCTCCACCCCCAACTCATGCTTGCTTGCTCTCTCTCAGATACTTTTTTTTTTAAAGGAAAAATCTATGGCCTAGAAGCTGTACCAAGTGTTTTCCTTTGTATAACCCTTTTAAATTGTTACACTATAATAATAATAATTATAAATACCACTGTCCTCTTTTTGTAGAAAAGAATACAGAGAATGACAAATATAAGGAAGAAATTTCAAGGAATACTTGGACTTTCTAGATACAATTTATCTATCTACTTATTTGTTCAAACTCCACCATCCTTTTATTTCTTTTATTATGCCATAACACAGAGACCACTGGACCATTTAGGCTATCCTCATTTACTTTAGGGCTACGGGGTGACCGGAACTGGACCAAGCCCTGTAAACCATATGAAAATGCAGGACATTGGGATTGAGGGCCTCCTTTTAGAGTCAGGTAGGTGTGTATTTGAATCTGAGCTCGACATGTTAACTCTGTGTCTTTGAGGAAATATCTTAACTTCATTGAGCCTTATTTTTCCATGTGCATAATCAGAATACTTATCTCCCAGAGCTGCTTTGAAAATTTTGATTTATGACCATGAGACAGATATTTCATGTGCTCTATCTTAAATAAATCTTCCAAGGAACTCTGTGACATAAATCTTACTACCCTTATTGTATAGAAACCGTTGGATACTGAGAAGAATCCAAGTGTGGGAGTCACTTGGGATTACTTTCAAGCCCCCTCTGCCAACTGCTAGCAATTTCTGAAAATTAGTAGCAATGTATTAATAGAAAAGACACTTATATGAGGCATATATTATAAGGAAATTTCCAGTAAGTACTAATCCATCTTCGCTAGAAGTAGGATCAGAGTTTGGAGGTATTTTTTTAAATACCAGAGAGGTATTTAAAAAAAATCCAATGTTTTCATCAAAGGTTGCAGGAAACAGAGGAAATGAAAAAGTTAAATTATTTTTTTAAAGACTTTATTTATTTATTTGACAGAGAGAGAGATCACAAGTAGGCAGAGAGGCAGGCAGAGAGAGGGGGGAAGCAGGCTCCCCGCCCAGCAGAAAGCCGGAGGTGGGGCTCGATCCCAGGACCCTGAGGTCATGACCTGAGCTGAAGACAGAGGCTTTAACCCACTGAGCCACTCAGGCGCCCTTGAAAAAGTTAAATTATTGTAAAGATCCTATTTCATCCAGGTAGGGGAAGGCAGGCAACAGTCAGTACACCACGGAATGGAAACAGTAAGTTTCAAAGTTTGATCATGACAACAATAATACCACTGCTTGACAATAACTACGCCAGACACGGGAAGGAAAATTACCAGTTGATCTCATTCATGCATATGGATATGCTTCTTTAAAAAAAATCTGAAATTAGCCATGTACAGAAAAAGATACTCCACAATAGTTCAGTAGCATTCTAAAAATGTAACTGGTTTAATACTAGTGAAGCTTTGAGCGCAAGTTTGTACCTGAGCAGAACAGAGATTAGAAAACACCCTTTGAGCATCCCAATAGATGCACCAAGCAGACTCCCATTTATAATTAAAAATGTCCACAAGCTTGTAAACCTGAGGGATTTCATTCATTTGATAGAAGATATACGTAAAAACAACCCGTCACTGCACCGCTACTACTATTGTCTACAACAAAGGGGCTGGAACTGGCCTGTCTTCCTAGCATCGGTAACATCGGTAAAAGGTCAGTTTGTAGCTGGGAGGAATAAAGAGCACTAGAAAAAGCAAATATGTGGGTAACTCTAAATAATTACTGACTATTTGCAACTCTAATAAAAATCACTTAAAAATAAAAATAACGGGCATCTGCGTGGCTCAGTCAGTTGAGTGTCTGTTTTCGGCTCAGGTCAGGATCCTGGGTCCTGGGATCGAGCCCCGCATTGGTCTCCCTGCTCGGCGGGGAGTCTGCTTCTCTCTCTCTCTCTCTCTCTCTGTCAAATAAAAAAAATAAGATCTTTAAAAAAAATTTAAAAAATAGTAATAACTGATAGCAGTAGTACACAAATTAGGGAGGTGGCAAAGTTAAAATTTTTGTGAAATCTTCCCACTGAGTGAGAAATAGCAAAAATCCTAATTTTTAAAAAAGATTTTATTTATTGATTTGGCAGACAGAAATCACAAGTAGGCAGAGAGGCAGGCACAGGGAGAGGGGGGAGGCAGACTCCCTGCTGAGCAGAGAGCCCAATCCCAGGACCCTGGGATCATGACCTGAGGTGAAGGCAGAAGCTTTCACCCACTGAGCCACCCAGGCGCCCTGCAAAAATCCTAATTTAATACGTCAGGGCCTGATATTGTTATTTCCTGGGGAAAAAAACACTAAATGAGTAGTAAAAATATATTTCTTAGAAGGCTACAGAAGGCGGATTGAAGAAATTTTTTGATTAGTTAAAAAATTAAAAAAGAAAAGAATAGAAAGAAAGGAAAAGAAGGCAGGTGTTTAAAATAGTAAGAGTAAAAATATAAACTCAACCACATTTTAGTTATATTACCTATAATTGCAAGTGAAATGAAATATAATCTGATTAGATACAGATTTTTAAAAACACTATATGCTGTGTATAAGAAACATTAAATACAAGGATGCTGAAAGCTTGAAAGTGAAAGAAAGGAAAACATTATTCCATGCAAATACTAATTAAGGAAGAGGTCTTATAAAAGCAATAAGAAAACTGATAAATTCTAGCAAAGAAAACCAATACTCAAGAAAGAAATAGCAAAACCAAGTTTGCCAGTATGAGATATTAAAAAAAAAAACTGAGACCATTACCACAGATTTCCCCAACGTTGAAAAGATACTGAGATATAATGTATAGCTTTATATTCAAAAAAGCTGATAAATTATACAGAATGGAAAATTTGCTTTTAAGAAAAGCTAACATCAAATATGTCAAAAGAAACAGGAACTCCAGTCTATATCTATTAAATAATTTGAATCTATAATTAAAATTTATAAATTTCCTGACACATTTAAATGTCTTCACTGATCTTTCCAAATATACTTTCCCAAACTCTTCAGGGAATAAAAAGGGGGGAGGGATATGCTAATTTCTTCTAGGAGAACAGCATAACCTCACTAGCAGAATCTAAGAACAATTCGGTAAAATTTTAGATCAATCTCTCTCTTGAACAATGATGTGAAATAATTCAGTGTGATATATCCAAAGGATTAAATATCATACGTAAGTGAGCAAGAAATAGAAAAGAACAGAAAATCACTCAAACTAGATTAAGAAAGGGAATTTGTTTAAGTATAAGAGCTAATCTCATATTCTTCATGAACAGAGATAAGAGATAAGATACACTGAGATCACCTAGAAACTGAAACTACTGGAAAGCCAGAACCAAGAAAGGCCTTAGCTTTTAGGCTTTCCATGGATTTTTTTCCGCCCTTATTTTTGTTTCTTTCTACAAGTATCTTTTTAGCAAGTACTTCTAAAAAAATCATAATATTTGATGTATGCATAAGAATATATGAATCACATAAGAAAACTGAAATATTGTAAAATAAATATAAAATATATAAAGTGATAATGAATGAACTGAACCCAATATATGAACTAGAGTATTATCATGTTCTCGTCTCTGCCAAAGCAAACATTGCCCTAAATCTCATGTTAATAATGTCCCTGCTTTTCTCCCTGGCTCCACTGCAATTTCAAACAAAATTGGATCCCTTTGAAAACAGTATGGCAGTTACTCACAAAATTAAAAATAGAAGTACCATCTAATCCAACAATTCTACTTTTGGGTATGGATCCAAAAGAATTGAAAGCAGGACCTTAAGAAGACATTTGTACACCCCTGTTGATAGCAGTATTATTTGCAGTAGCCAAAAGGTTGAAAGAACCCAAGTGCCCATGGATACACTAAGTGGTGTGTGTGTGTGTGTGTGTGTGTCATATGTATGACATGGATGAGCACTGAAGACATGACGCTAAGTGAAGTAAGCCAGTCATAAAAAGATAAATTCTACATGATTCCACTTGTATGAGGTCCCTAGTCAAATTTATAATGACAGAAAACAGAATGCTGATTGCCAGGGACTGGGACCCAGGGGGATAGGGAGGAGAGTTGCTGTTAAATGGATAGCATTTCAGTCATGCAAGATGAAAGAATTCTGGACATGGTGGTAACGGTTGCACAACCATATGAATGTACTTAATGCCACTTAACTGTACACTTAAAATGGTTAAGATGGTCATTTATGTTATGTGTATTTTACCATAATTTTTAAAAATTAAAAGAAAAATGTTTTCCCTGGAGGGCAGGGAATAGGCCTCTTTGGTAAAGAATAAGGAATTGATATATACTGAATTAGAAGCTAGCAGGTTCTATCACGTGGGGATAATTTTATGTTACTTTCTTAGGGTTTAATCGTTGTTGTTTTTTAAGATTTTATTTATTTATTTGACAGAGATCACAAGTAGGCAGAGAGGCAGGCAGAAAGAGAGAGGGGGGAAGCAGGCGCCCTGCTGAGCAGAGAGCCCAATGCAGGACTCGATCCCAGGACCCTGAGATCATGACCTGAGCTGAAGGCAGAGGCTTAACCCACTGAGCCACCCAGGCACCCCTTTTCTTAGGGTTTAATTTTGAGAAGCAGCTGGTTCCACCCACAGGTCAGTCAATGAGCTGCTCACAGGTAGGGTCCACAACCAGTTCTCAATTCTGGCCTGGGCCTTAACATAGATTTACCAAGTATCCAACGTATGGATGGTTTGTGGAGTATCCAGGAGGGAGTATTTTCTTTCACAGACTGAGAATGTATTTCCATAATTTCTTGATTGCCTTTTTTTTATTTCCCAGCAACCCTCTTGCTTGCCCTTTTATAACTAACTTCTGTTCTTGGTTCTTTGAAACTCTTTCTTTGATCATCTTCAAGATCTATTTATCAACAAACCTAATAGTCGTATGTAATTAATAAATGTGGTCCTCATGTTAGTGGGAATATTATAACATATTCTCCATATCATCTGAGCTTTAGCTTGTTAGTTATTCCATTTTGCAATTTCTGTTCTGTATAGAGTCCTGCTATCTGATTCATACCCTGGTTCTTCAACTTCTCAGCTATGTAACTCTGCTACCTCACTTGCCTTTCTTGTGCTTAATTTTTCCTACCTGTGAAGTTAAAATAGCAATGTTTCCTATTATTGGGATAATCAGCTTTATATAAAATTCTGGAAGAGTGCCTGACACATAATAAGTGTGATATATTAATTCCTGTTGTCATTTTTATCCATAACATCATATTCCCATAACATTTTATCCATAACATCACATGCCCAGCAATTTTCTTCTATTTCCAGCCATTCTTTAACTCTGT
>PISX010023015.1:19983-30766 GCA_004024625.1 Mellivora capensis
GCCGTCTTTGGTCTATTGCATACCTCAAGCCTTTGACACGTTCCCACAGAAAGGAAAATAAAGGACAAGGAACAAACTGTCCTAGGATTAAAATAGCTCTCTGTTTGGTGGGGCAGGGGGAACTTTAACTTGTCTTATTGACTAAGAGACGTGTTCGGAGCCTGCCTGCTCTGAATCATGTGACCTTCTTTGAGGTATAACCTTTTACTTATGTGGATTCACCATCCCTCAGTCCAGTCTGTCCCAACATGAAGCATTTGCTAGTACCATCTCTGACTCTGTGTTGCTCCAATGTCCTTTCATGGTGAACTCTGTCCTAGAGTCATTCACCCCACATCCCCACTAGCCTTATCCTCTCACAGTGCCTCTGGTCCTATGACTTCAAAATGATGGAGGGATGTCTGGATGTGCAAGTTTGTGTTCAATCAGCTCAGAATGTACACAGACTAGTTTGCCTTCCCTACCTTCTTTTCTTCTGAGGAAAGTTCATTATTCCAGAGAGCGAGATACAATATCTTGGCATCACCTTCCCCTCAGCCTTCTTTGTGGTGGTCTTGTTAGTAGCTATCAACACATCACACTAATTGTTCTTCCTTACCTTCCTCTCCGTTCTAGGGCCAGCACACCCATCTCAGAGTAAATGTCCTCTGCTCGAGCCTCCATTCTCCTTTGCCCTCTGCACATACAGCTTCTTTAAATGCTGCCCTTATAACATACATTCTCATCTCAAAACCTCCCAGCAACTCAGTTTTCCACCATTCAAAATCCCTGCCATACTTTCAAGGTCTTCTAAAGGCTATCTGTTTCTACATATATAACATTAATTTTCATGAGTGCTCAGCATATTTTTCCCACTTCTGCCTATTCCGTTTTATTTCATATACTCTTTTATGCTGTTTCATAAACTCATACTACTTCCCTATTTTAATTCTCCTTTACTACTAAGTGCTCTATTCTCTGTATCCCTGAATTTGAGCACATTTTCAAATCTCAGTGCAACACTCACTTTTGTCCATGGGTGATAGACAGTTTCCTCTTCCTCAAAGTTTTATTTATCTCTATCCTCTCTGAACCAGCATCTACTACTGGTAAAAAAAAAAAAATAGCATTCAAATACTGGCACCTGAATGCACTCAAAATGTATTTGTTTATCTAAATGAATAATTAATGTGAAAATTCTTTTGGTGTAATATGTGTTAGCTTTCTTACTCTTTCTACACTCTTAATTTGCAAAGAATGGGTTATGCCACTTTCTTCATAACTAGATAGCTATATTCATACTTCAAAAAAATCACAGATTGAATCTAAAATAGAGCCAATTACAGGTGTCTGTTGGGTGGTTTGTTAATTAACACATGTAGTATACACAACTTTTCATCAAGGAATCTGATGTACATGTCAGTCCACATTTTTACTATAAACTTGATATTTAAAAACACTGTCTTTGATTCGAGAGTGTTTATCTTCGATTAGATAGTGTTTATCTTTGAGGCCACTGGATAGGAGAGGGCAGAAAAAAAAGCCTTCTGTCTCCCTAGTTCTAAATCTTGATCTGAGTAGTTACTATATAGGTGAATATGTATGGAAAAATTAGATTAATTTAAAACACACATTTGTGGTAAAGACCTTACATTCTTTAATACTGTAGAAATGACAACTATAAACCATTCTATTATTTAAGTAAGAATTGCCATTTCTATGGGTTTGGAAGCACCTTATAATCATTGAGTAAAGATCTAAAATAAAACTAAATGTGACTGTGTATGTAGCTTCTAGTAAGAAAATATTTAATAATGTAATGATATGAAACATGGAATGCACTTCTGGTAAAAACTAAAGGGAAGGTAATAGTATCTTACATTTATACAATGTTCTAAGGCATAAGCAAGCATGCTGATATTTCTATTTTGGTGTCTATACCCATTCTATGAGCTAGTCAGAACAAATAGTTTTGTCCTTACTTCAAACAGAACAGTGAAGTCTAGAGAGGATATGTCATTGGCTCAATTCCCTATAATATGTTAATGGTTAACTCACATAATGAATTTATAAATACATCTCTCTAGAATATCCCTTTATGAGATCATAAAAACAATTTCATAACTATTTCTAAATGTGTGTAAACCTATGTAAACTCATGTGAGTTTTAAGCAGAATGGTGTTTGTTTTAAATTGTTTTATATCCCCTCTCCCATTTCCCTCCTTCTTCCCCTTGTTACCCAATGCTACCTAGACTTCTAGTCTGGCAGTTTTCCCTGGGTGACCATGATTTCACCAAAGTATCTCTAATTCCTCAATCTCTCTCTTTCTCTCTCTCTCTCTCTCTCTTTAACTCTCCTAGTCTCTTTCACAATCCGTTTCTTGCATTTGTGTTTGAGGCCATGTTTGCTTAACCATTTTGGTAAGAAACTCCTTATGAAACACTGAAAGTTAGTAACAGTGCATTGTGCTGTGCTTTTCATTAAGGTGTCTTGCTCTCCTGAGCTTAAAACTGCATGCTGAGGTTTCTGAGTCAGAATGTAAGAGATCTCTGCCTCTGGGATATACAACATTCCTGGAAAGAGTTTTTTCCTGAGTCCCTGGCCCCTTTGTTAGACTGAAGACAGAGAAGAACCAGTACAGGGAAATGCTGCATTTCCTTGCACTCCACTCTGATCCCAACAGCACTCCAGAATCAAAGGCGAGCCAAAGTAAGGAGCACTCCTGTCCTGAATAAGATTGAGAGGGGAGCGGAGGGCAGGGGAGAGAGAAAACAGTAGAGACATAAACTTTTGCATTCAGTGTGTTACAATATCACACATCACATAGCTTGTGGAAAATTCCATTGTACACTTGTGAGAGACTAAGAGTGAAAATAGTGTCTTAATATTATTATGAAAGTATTTCTGACTTTGCAAACCCTTGAGAGGGGCCACACCTTGAAAACCACTTGTCCATGATAGGTATTTCATGTGCCACCAATAATTCTCAGTAGCATAATTATATTTTCTTATGACTTTAAGAACCTTAATCAGAATAACACTTTAATGCATATTGGTATTCTATCAGTATTTACTTTATCATCAGAGGAGTCCTCATCTAGCACCCCCTCCAAAAAAGTCAAATCAGTAGTTGACACATAGTCAAGTCTGTTGGGTACGTAAATAAAATGTCACAGAAATATCTTTAAACCTAACATGTAAACACTATCTATCATATATCTATTTATCTAGCTACTTATATCTTGTAACTATAATTATGTAATTATAACTATTATATATAAATTATATAATTATAATTATCTACATATTTACATATAGTTGGAATTCCAGTAATAGGTGCTCTTGAGTATGAATGATTACACACCAATTTATTTTTCAATTTATAGCATCAAGTAATTTTCATACTTCTTATACTTATAATCATGAATGGAACAATTTTCATAACAAAAAGGTCCATGAGACAGAAGGGCAGAGGGATGCTCAGAAAAAAAAAAATCACTTGGACTCAACTTACTGATAACATAATTCCAAAGGCTGAAACTACTTTTTGCATGATGCTGCAGAGTTGCCAAGATTTCTTTTTTTTTCCCTGCTAAAACACGTTCACTGTTATTTCAGACTATGATCTGTGAGTGCCAAGTGTCTGCATTCCTCAGTTGCACACCAACAAATGTCTGTTCTTAACGGATGTTTTACCCAGCAGGGGCCATTATAGCCCTCAGCTCCAGATTGCAGACCAAATCCACAGAGCATATGGCATTTGGGAAAATGAATGTGAACTGCTCTTCATTCTTTCTCTATGGGAAGCCTATTTCCTTCCCCTCTGGATATTTTACTCTGACATGGAGATTTCAGAAACTAAGAATTGCATTTTAGTTAAAAAGTCATTCTTTGTCAAAAAGTATCGATGATATCATTTAGAAAAATAATTGTACTGCTGTTTTACCGGAATAGTCTTAGTGGGTTGACTGAGAAGTTGATGATGTATATATACCCAAACAACAGAAAAGAGGAGTGTAGAAAAATGTAGTCAGATCCTGAGCCTAGCCAAGGTAATACATCTTATGGGCCAATCAGTCCTTAATAAGTTGGCTCTTGCATTATCAATCAGCCCAATTTAGACTCAACCAGAATTTCTTTTTATGTTCATTATCTAGGAAATCTTATACCTTTGAAATCCATTTCGCTTAAGACAAAAACTATAAAATCTACATTGCTTGAAGAAGACACATATCATTTTCTTTCATATTATGCACAGAAGTCTTTGCTCATATTTTTGAGAAAAAGAGAAAACTTAATTCCTGACTGGCATAAAAATAGGGTTCTACTTTCCTAAGTCCATGCTGCTATTAAGAGTATTTCTTTCTCCTTTTTTGAAAAGTTGATTTATTGTGGTAAAAACACTTAACTTAAAGAGATATACCCTCTTTAAAAATTAAGTCTGCAATACCATACCATATTTTTATATTTAAAAATTAAGTCTGCAATACCATACCATATTTTTGACTGTAGGTCTATAATACCATAGCATGTTTTTATATTTAAAAATAAAGTCTGCAATACCATACCATATTTTTGACTGTAGGTACACTGCTATACAGATCTCTAGAACTTATTCATCTTGTTTAACTGAAGCTTTATGTTCACTGATTAGTAACTGTTCCTTTCCCCTTCTCCAGCCTCTGGTACCCATCATTCCACTCTTTGATTCAATAAATTTGATTAGTTTAGAAGCCTCAGATAAGTGGAGTCATGTAGTATTTGTCTTTGCGTGACTAGCAAATCATGGAGCATATCTTCAAAGTTCATTCATGTTGTTGCAAAATGCAGAGTTTTCTCCTTTTTCAAGGCCGAATACTATTTCATTGTATCTAAATGCCACATTTTCTTTATTTATTTATCTGTGAATGGACACTTGAGTTATTCCATGTCTTGGCTACTGTGAATAGTGCTGCAATGAACATAGAAGAGCTAACATCTCTAGAGATCCTGATTTCAATTATTTTGGATAAATGCCCAGAAATGGGATTGTTAGATCATATGGTAGTTCTAACTTTTTCAGGAATCTCTATAGTGTTTTCCATAGCAGCCGTACCATTTTATATTCCAACCAACAAAGTGCAAAGGTTCCAATTTGTCCACATCCTCACCAATACTTACTGTCCTCTGTCTTTTTTTTTTTGCTAATAGCCATTCTTATAGCTGTGAGGTGGTTTTGATTAATATTTCCATGATGATTAGTGATGTCAGTATACCTGATGGACGTTTGCATGTCTTCTTGTGGAGAAATGTCTATTCTAGTCCTTTGCCCATTTTTAAATCAGGTTATTCTTTTTCTTTCCCCTTGATATCAAGTTGTAGGAATGTCTTATGTATTTTGGAGATTGAATCCTTATCAGATAAAGTATTTTCTTCTATTCTGTAGTTTGTCTTTTCACTCTGTTGGTTGCTTCCTTTGAAGTGCCAAATCTTTTCAGTTTGATATAATCCCACTTGTGTATTTTCTTTTATTTTCTGTACTTTGGTGTCATATCTATGCCATCCATTGTGATCCAATATCAGGAAGATTCTCCCATATGCTATTTTCTTTTAGGAGTTTTATTGTTCCAGGTTTTATATTTAAGTCTATATTAAGTAATCCATTTTGAGTTGATTTTTGTATATGGAGTAAGATGAGGGTCTGATTTCATTCTTTTTTCATTCTTTTATTATTATTATTTTAATTATTTTTTTCTATTTTGTTCTTTATATGTGGATATTCAAATTTCCCAGCACCATTTGTTGAAGACTATCTTTCCCAATTGTATGTTCTGAAAGCTTTTCCTCTAAGGTAAGGAACAAGGCAAGGATGCCTATTCACCATCTGTATTCAACATCATACTAGAAGTCCTAGCCAGAGTAGCTAGGCAAGGAAAAAAAAAAAAAGTATCCAAACTGAAAAGGAAGAAGTAAAATTGTCCCTGATTTGCAGATGATGTGATCTTATATATAAAAAACTCTAAAGATTAAGACAGACAAAACCATTAGAATAAACAAATTCAGTAAAGTTGCAATGTGCAAATAAACATACAAAAAATTAGTTATTTTTACATACACAATGAACTGTCTATAAAAGAAACCCCAATTTTAGTGAGCTTACTTCTCACTTCCCTTTTTATCTGGGAGCAAATAAGAATGGAAAGTAACTGAGGACACATTCAAGAAGTAGTTGTCTTTTCTTCAACAGATTTTTATTGAGGACTTCTAGGGCAAGCTTTGGTTTAGAGGTTGAGGATAGTTAAGCAAAGAAGACAGAAAAATTGTTTGTCTTTATTAAACTGACTTTCTGATGAGGAAAAGTGTAGGAAATACACTTTTACTGGTAGGAAATAAATTCAGTGCTTTTGACTTGATAATCAGCTATCAGGGTCAACAAAATAGAGGAGGCTAGTGAAAATAATGAACTGATCCTTATTTTGAAATTTGCTTAGGAGTAGTATTGATATTCTGATGCTGTTTTAGGTTATCTTGCTCAGTGAAACAGTCCCATTGTCTCTGTTGAATGATTACTTTGAAACATCTCTCTTCTCAGTTCAGTGCCTCTCACCATTGTCAATCTCCATCATGTCACTCAAATCCAGGCTTATGTTAATTCCTATTTATTCTGTCTCCTAAAAACACTTCCATCTCTTGGCTTGTCCACTTCTTCTTCTTTTTTTTTTTAAGATTTTATTTATTTATTTGACAGACAGAGATCACAAGCAGCAGAGAGGCAGGCAGAGAGAGAGAGGGAAGCAGGCTCCCTGCTGAGCAGCCCCGATCCGGGGCTCGATCCCAGGACCTTGGGATCATGACCTGAGCCGAAGGCAGAAGCTTAACCCACTGAGCCACCCAGGTGCCCCAGCTTGACCACTTCTATATATCTCTTCATTAGCTATTCTCTCTATCTTAGGACCACTATGCTCAAATATTAGGGAGTTAATGCAATCCTTCTTATAGTTCTATACTTCTACCCACTTCTCTCCCCATTGATTTTCTTCTCTACAACCCACCTAGAATTGATTTTTTTTTTTTCTGCAACACAACTCCAGTCAAGTGTTTCTCATACTTAAAATCTTTAAGATTCTATCATCTGTCCTGGATAAAGGGGAAGGAATCTTTGTAATACAAACTCCTATGTGAATTGTTATGAAGATAATTCTCAATTTTGGCTATTCCTCTGCCTTATGCTTCAGCCACTTTGGCCTTCTATCAATTTCACAACACTATGTTGACCACTTACACTGCAGAACTTTTGTACATGTTCTCTCTGGGCAGATTATACTTCCCTGTTCTCTTTGTCCAATTAACTTCTAACCATCTTTAAATCTCAGAGGTTTATTTTCTCAGAAAATGCTTCTTAGAAATATATTTAATTAGTAATTACATATTTTTAGTGTTATTTGAATTATATTGGTTTTTGTAGCAAGACTATGATCTCCTTGAAAGAAGGAAGATTTAGATTTTGCCCATCAATGTTTCTAGCACAGAGCCTACTGCTGAAATAAGTAATAAATACAAAAGTAATATTTGTCTTGACAATTCTAATACTTTTATGTGTTTTTATGATCTCCTGTTATGTACATTAATGAAGGTAGGCTACATATTCGCAGAGCTCCAGGGTAACTACTCAGAAGAACCATGGCAAGTGGTGTATGCAACCATCAAAAAAATACTGCCTATGTATGTGATCTGTAAGTTAAAAAAAGCTATTCAAGTATTTTTTATATTTATGATTATACAACTACTACACAACTACTTATGGATGCTTAAGCGAGGATTAGCCAAGGAAATCAAAAAGTTATCACTTCTTTTAGAGCTTTTTATCAGTATTTCAGAGGACACTGGAGCTGCTGCTACCCTCAAAGTCTCAGTTCTACCACAGCACAGTTCATCTGTGGATGACTGGGAGGACAGTATCTGCAAGAGGTTCTGAGATGGTCTCAAGAATGGGTTCTCCAGGGGTGCCTGGGTGGCTCAGTCATTGGGTGTCTGCCTTCGGCTCGGGTCATGATCCTGGAGTCCTGGGATCAATCCCCGCACTGGGCTCCCTGCTCAGCTGGAAGCCTGCATCTCGGTCTCCCACTCCCGAGAGTGGGGATCCCTCTCTCCCTGTGTCTCTCTGTCAAATAAATAAATATTATAAAAAAGAATAGGTTCTCCATATGTCCCCCCTTCAGACTATATTGGATCTGTAAGTCAATTTGGAGAATATTTTCATCTTAATAACAATTTGTTTTACTCAATGTCTCTTTGCAATTATTTTGTAGTTTTCCACTTCAAATCTTAACTTCTGGTTATCTTTTATTAAAATTTATTTCTAAGTATTTTTGATGTTATTGTGAATCTTTATTTTGCTAGCTGCTCCTAGTATAAATATATATAAATAAATGGTTTTATATATTGACATTATACAATGAAACCTTGCTAATTTCATTTATTAGTTCTAATAGCTTCTTTTGAATCTCTTAGTATTTTCTATATGTAAGATCATTCAACTGTAAATAAGAGTTTTACTTATTCTTTTTCAATTTGTATGTCTTTTATGACTTTTCTTTCCTTACTGGATTTGTTACAACCTTCACTATGATATTTCATACAAGTTGTAAGAAAGGTTACTCTTGCTTATTCCTGATCATAGGTACTAGGCATGGAGCCTTTCAGAACTGAATATAATGTTAGCTATAGGATTTTTGTAGATGTCCTTATTCAGGCTGTGAAAGTTTACATCTATTCCTTGGTTTAATATATTTTTTTAAATCATAAAAGAGTAATTATCCCAAATGTTTATTCTATATCAATTGTATTATCTTAGATTTTTCTCCTTTATTCCATTAATATATTCATCTGATATTTGGATGTTAAACCGTCCTTGTATTCCTGGGAAAAATTCCATTTAATCATGATATACCTTTCTATAGATCACTGAATTTAACTGACTAATGATATGATAATGGTTTTTTTCACCTAATTTCATTTGGGTAGTAATATAACTGCTTTTGTTTAATATTTGCTTGGCATATTTTCTATTCATTTACCTTCAACTAATGTGCATTTATGAACAGCATGTAAATTTTTCAAGTTTTCTATTCTGATATCTCTTCCTTTTAATTGGTGAGTTTTGTCTCTTGATATTTAATGTAATTATTAATATCTATTTTTTTCTACTCATCCTCTCTTATTTTGTGCTTTTTTATTATTTGATTTTCATTTTTTTAGAATTCCATTTTATTTTTTGTTTTTTAGTTGTTTTTCCTTTTTTAAAAATAATGGCTCCCTTAGTAATTGCAATAAACATCCTTCCATCCTTAACATTTCATAGTCCACTTATTATTAATATGTGTCATTTCATGTAAAGCATACCATGACTCCTGACTTTTTTCCTAACTGTAATATTACAAAGCCACACAAGTTATATTCAAGGACACTGCTATTTTCTATGTTGTTTATGCCTTCTAATCAGCTTATTCTGAAAGGAAACAATGAATTTCCGAATAAAGTGATGCACATTCTTTCTTTAATAACAAAAGTATAGTACCAGATAAATTTAAAAAGCAATTTCAGAATAACACTTTAGCAGGACCTAACAAAGCTTCTCATTTCTGTTGCATGTTGTAGGTAATTGAATGCTATATTTAATAATGAACTAATGGTATTTGTCAAATAAAATGATAATATTGTGCACCATCTTTCTTCTAATGAGCTCAATAATAATTCAGTGGTTTATTTTTTACTTGCAATAATTTGGAAGCATTTACATGGGTAATATTTTCATGCAAATTTATTCCTCCTGATGAGAAACTAGATAGTATCAAAGGAATGTGAAAAGTTTGTTTTGCAATTAGAGTAACAGATAACATTAACCAACCTGGAAGCAATTGCTAATCAGGACATTTGCTGTACCATCTGTAACAACATATCAACAAAATAGGTAAAGTATAAAAAATATGCCTTAGGGAAATAGTATAGGTGATTTTGTCAGCGACACATAAAGCCAGAGAATAAAATATTTCATATAAAATACTGTACTATGTAATTATCTATATGGACAATTTTAATGTATTATCTTTTACACAATTCACTATTGAATCCTTACTAGAAATCTCCTCCCTGCATATGATAATGAAGAATGCCATTTCTTAAGTATGATTACTAAAGTTGTCTAGATACAGATTTAGCAAGTAGACTAAAGATGGTATTTACAAATGACAATGATGTGATTTCAAATACTGGGCATTTCCATGAGATCATTGTAATTCCTTTTCTAATATTTCATTAGTTTTCTAGTAACATATCCTTGTGAGAAAATACAAAGAAAAGTCACTTCTATTTATGGATGGTTCTTAATTGTTCTCAAACAGAATATACTAAATAAATATTTTGGCTATCAGTTTCTGTGATCCTATGTATATCACTTAAACAATACTTGAATCTGTTTTCTGATTTATAGATAGCAAGAAGTACACTACCTTTACCTGTCTTGGAGCAATATTAAACCAAATGTCAAAATGATAAGAAAATTTTTTTAAAATTTTTATTTTTTATAAAAAAATTTTTATCCCAAGGGGTACATGTCTGTGAATCGCCAGGTTTACACACTTCACAGCACTAACCATAGTACATACCCTCCCCAATGTCCATTACCCCACCCACCTTTCCCGACCCCCTCCCCCCAGCATACCTCAGTTTGTTTTGTGAGATTAAGAGTCACTTATGGTTTGTCTCCCTCCCAATCCCATCTTGTTTCTTTTCTTCTTTTTCTGCCCCCCTAGTCCCCCATGTTG
>PISX010023016.1:0-22996 GCA_004024625.1 Mellivora capensis
AAAAAATAGGGTAATGCAATAAATTAGACATCGAGAATACACCTGTAAATGAGACAGACTTGGACTTGTTTTTAAGGGCAACAGAAATATCATGTGTTAAATACAGAAATACTACTAATATTCAGTCTGCCCATGTATTTCTTCATGAAATCAAACAGGATGTTGCTTCATCTTCTGATCATAGCTGTTGAAAAATACCTGTTTATAATAGAGGGTTTTCATATTTTGCTCAAAAAGTGTTTGGAAATTTTGTATTGATTTATGTAATAAAACTTGATAATTACATCCTTCGTATCTGGAAGTCAACTGTTTGAAAATCTTAACTTTCCTGGAATATAGTTAAGAAGCATGAGGGAAAGAAAGAAAAAGTACTTCCAGGAACCCAGATACACCAAAAATCACTTACTAGAGTGTAAGCAATCTACCTTTTGATTATTCATAATTCTTTCAAGCTGTGGTATCCTCTTCCCAAATACAGATCAAATCAGAAAGGAGAAGGGGTATCTCCAGAGAGTTACACTCAAAAGAAGAAATGTGCATATCTTCAATAAGAAAAAAAAAATCCTTGTAAAAACCAATAAATATCTCAAAAGCCATTACATTTCTGCATCTTCTGGATCCATGCATAGGAACACTGAGATGAATCACTCATTGTGATGGCATTACTATAACCATCTTTTGGTTTTGAGTATAGCAGCCCCAAGTCATCAGGAAGAGATTAAATTAGTGACAGACAAATAGTAAATGTATAATATATTTTGAAAGATTTCTCTGGTATGAAGATCCTTGATGTCAAAAGAGATTTTCTCTACCTTGTACTTAAAATAGTACTTAATACAGAGTAGGTCCTCAAAAAAGTCCTATAGAATTAATAGATAATTTTCTTATTAAATGGATGATTTTCTTCTCAATGGGGTTAAGAAGATTTTTGTCTATTTTAAAAGAACAAGCTCTCAGTCATTCAAAAGTCTTCATTCTCCCAGGAGTTCAGGATGATTAGGTCCCTTCTGGGATTTGATTTAAGTGTCATTTCATTTAGAAGCATCTCAACAGAGACCTTATATACTTACTTTGTGGTTCATACTCTCCTTGAGAGTTAATTATTTAATGGGCAACACAGTCACAGCATCCCGTAATTGTGGAATTAACTCAGATTAAAATATAAACATTTTGATGTAACTTATAGCGCTTGGGTTTTTTCCAGAAATCTTTTGTCCAAATCCTCCCTTTATCCTTAATGGGCAGCACAATGGACCTTCTCAGGGAGATGTTCCCTATGGAAAGGAAATAACTTACATGTGTGACCACCACCCAGCCAGAGGGATGACCTTCAACCTTGTTGGGAAGAGCACCCTCCGCTGCACAAGTGACGATGAAGGGAATGGGATTTGGAGCGGCCCTGCCCCTCGCTGCAAGCTTGCTGGTCCTGCAGGTTAGTACCCAAGTACCTCGAATGGATTCAGAACATCTGGCCAAGACCCTTGACAGTTCCATAAGATACGGTGTTTGCTTGTGGGTTCAACATTGTCATAACTGAAAGGGTCAGAGTTGCATGCATAGCTAAAACAGATGACTCCAAGCTGTGTTTGAATAGTAAGATGTGAATAACTCTTCTTGCTGGTGTAGTGGTGAACAGAGCGGGGTAAAAGGAGAGAGATAAGGGTGAGGGGTAGGCAGTAAGCACCGTGTATAAATCAAGAAGAAATACATATTCTTTGGAGAGGACATGAGAATAACTGGCTGTGAACACTAACCAATGCCAGGATAACTGATACACACTCCCCGCAGGTTCAGGGGCATGCAAAGAATCAAACTGGCAATATGGAGAGTATTTAGCTAAGGCTTTAGCTAGTCCTATGCTGAACAGACTAAGTAACCAAAAAGACGCGTCCTTGGTAGCTTAAGACCCTGACTCAAAGTATGCCCATTTGTCAGCTGGCTTCTGAGCCCCCAAATTAAACTTTGTCCTTGAACTTTTCCATTGTGAGAGTTAGAAGCAAGGAAAATAAGCTCAAGGAAGAGTACAAAAGAAAAAGGGGCTTTTTCTTCCTAAAGACTGGAGTTTACCTGGTTCTTGAGTCTTGACTGTAGACCTTCCCAAGATGGAAGTGGGAGTACACTGGGGATATCGCACCAGATTTGGAATACCTCATGAGAGAGAAAAGCATGCCAATGAGAAAAGGCAATGCATGATAAAAGGATTTAACCCTTCTTTGGTGTCCCTCCCCTTCCAGCTGGATGGTTATATGAGAATTCAGGGAGATTTCCTTAAATGAAATTGCCTAGGCCACCAGCCATGCCTATTGAATGGATAAAGAGAAGCGTCTCCTCCAAAAGGGAGATAGTTGAATATAACAGACTCTATTCAAAATATGCAGCAGGAGATCTACCCTCTCATTAAGAAGACATAGCAGCTTAGACAAAACTGCTCAATGGCTTGGTCTGTTTTGTCCTTGTTCTTAAATATCCAGCTTAGCATCAGAATGAGAAGAGTGGTGAGTAGTTGCCTAGGGCTTCCATACAAATTACCACAAACTAAATGGCTTAAGACAACGGAAATGTCTTCTTTCACAGATCTGGGGGCTAGAAGTCTGAAATAAAGGTGTTAGCAGGTCTGCACTCCCTCCCAGGACTCTAGAGGAGAATCCTTTTTTGCCTTTCTCAGCTTCTGGTGGCTCCTGGCATTCCTTGGCTTATAGACACATCATTCCAATCCCTGTCTCTGTCTTCATGTGGCCTTCTCCCCTGTGTCTCTGTGTCTCAAATGTCCCTCTCCTTCTCTTATAGACACCACCCATTACTGGGTTTAGGGCTCACCCTGGTAATCCAGGATGATCTCATCTTTTTTTTTTTTTTCATTTTTTCCTTAGAAATTTTATTCTCCCCATCACACTATTGAAAGCTCCTTATAAAACACTAAGCAAAAGCAATCCATGGAAAGAAAAGGAAATATATACAAATATTTATTCCAAAAGCAGTAGCATTGTAAATATCAATCGATTTTAAATAGAATATATCAAGGAAGTAAACAATTTTTAAATACCTTTCAAAAACATAATTTCATTTTGAGAGTGTTACTTTAAATATAGCTGAAAAGACCCTTATTCCATGTAAGTTTCCATGGTGAGGTCCTGGATGGATGTACCTTCTGGGAAACATCATTCAACCCACTACAACTAGTGACTACTATTTAGAGCCAGAGAGGCTGCTTGTGGTGGGCACCCTGAGAATGAGGTAAGGAGGAATAAATGGAGAGAGAAGGAAAAATATGTGTTGATATACATGAGTATATTAACACCAAGAAATGAGGATATGAATGGTTAACCCTACACACAGGCAGTCTGATAGGCCTGACACATGAAACCATTAACTAAAATTCTTGCTTTGGTGAAACAAGAGCAGAAAGGCCAGAAAGGTGAATAGTCTTCCTAGTAGTAAAAAATTTCCTGGTGAGTAAATGCTGGAAAGCCCCATGCTAAGGTAACTTGAAGGGTAAGAAAACCTTTTGCCATTATTGTAAGTCTCTTTCTCTGAGCCTATCTACCAGCTTCACTGGAAAGAATGAGGAGGTAGGCTGGAAATCATTCTGCTCACTGTGGTTTTCCTGTGGTTTTGCTCTCCAGGTTACTGTAAAGCCCCAGAAGAGTTTCCGTTTGCCAAGCCTACAGTCCTGACTGATGAGTCCAAGTTTCCAATTGGGACATCTCTGAATTATGAATGTTCCCCTGGATATTTTGAGGCTATGTTTTCTATCACCTGCTTAGAGCACTTGGTCTGGTCGAGTGCTGAAGGTATCTGTAGACGTGAGTAATACCATCCGGGGAACTAATTCATGTATGTCAAAGCATCTGTGGGATCTAATTTAATTTGTTCAAATTTTGTAGGCAAGATATCAAAGTTTGCCCAAGGCATTTAAATGGAGGGTAGACTTTGTCAGTCAGCCTTTCTTATGGCCTGGAGTCTGTGCCTTGACTCCATGTTCATGTCACAGGAATGTCTCTCACAAAAGGAAGCCAAGGGGAAATTTCCATTCACTGGTGGTGATCTTTGATGGCTAGAACCCAGAAATGAATGAAATAGGGACGCCAAAGAAAATTATGTAGGTCACAGTGAATGGTGCTTGGTTAACTCAGATGGAGGCAAAATCCCAAATTTTGAGGCTTTTGATCCAGGCTGATGGGATCAGAAAACAATTCTTTATCCATAAATGACTTTTATTGGGAGAGTCAGGAGTAGTCTTTTAAAAAGCATTGCTCTGTAGCTGCTTGATTCTGAGCTTGTACGGTGAATTTCCTCAAATGGTCAATTCTGTGGAGCAATCAGAGGTGTATGGGCTGTTCAGTATGCTATACTCCGGGCTGAATCTTAAAAACCAAATTGGACTCTACACCTAGCCCCAAATTCTGCTTCTTTCCTGCAGGAAAATCATGTGGAGCTCCACCAGAACCCTTTAATGGCGTGGTGCATATAAATACAGATACCGAGTTTGGATCAACAGTTCATTATTCTTGTAATGAAGGGTGAGTTGAGAGCACTGTCCCTAGGATATAAGTTCCAGAACAACAATACTATCTCTGACCTAGTCTGACAAGGCAAACTAGACTATCACCTGCACTTCAGAAAGTTAGCAATAAGAACTTCTGGATAGAGATGGTAGCTTGAACACTGGGATATGACCAAAGGAAATAAAAAAGAAGTAGCAACCTGCATGTGTATGTTAATGAGGGGAGGACACCACTAAATGTAGTAATGCAGAACCTGGTAAGATAGTCACTGGATAAAAAGGACTGGCCTGCTAAATGAGTAAAAAGAGAACTGCTAGCTGAACCTTGCATGCAACATTCTTAACTAAGATCAGCAAGTATATAGCTGAGTTGGAGGACCTTGAAGTAGGGGTTGGAGAGGAAGTCTCAATGTAGTAGCTCTGGGAAATGTATTAACATGCAAACTGAGTGTGAACATTCATGGAGTTCTTGCCCTCAACTCTTCAATGGCACAGGGAACCTTGCTAAAAACTATTGCCTCGACATAGAGGGAGCAACTAAGGAATGTGTACTAACCTTCTCTTGCCACAAAAATTCAGAGAAAAAAATAGAATTTTATTGGATTACAAAAGTAAACATATATGCATTAGACATATTTGGAAGCCATAAATAACTCAAAGATCAAAAAATTCAACATCTAGCATTCTACCACTCACCATAGTTAATATTTTGCTCTGAATTCTTCCAGGGTTTTTATCTGATAATTCACATATAACCCAGATGTCTGTTGAGCTCAATTGCCTTTAGAAGGGAGAGCTGGTTAAATTGGACACAGGCATTAATGCCATATCTGGAAAGCATCGATTCTGCCCTCATCACCGCCCTCCTGCCCCCAATAAGGGCTTCTGATTTCTCAGTTCATCAGTCCTTCAAATGACTGTTGCCCCAGTCAACATCAGTGACACTATCAAGACAGTGATGAGAGCCCACAGAAAGGCAGAGAAAATTTATAAATCATTTCCCTAACAAGGGTTTCATATGCAGATTATATATAAAGAAGTCCTGCAGCTCAACAACAGAAATGCTTACGGTGCAATTGAAAAAAATGGGCAAAGGATTGGAGTAGACATTCCTCCAGATAGGATAAGAAAATGTCCAGGACACACATGAACAGATACTAAATATAATTAGTCATTAGAGAAACACACATCAAACCCACTTCACAATTTCTAGGATGGCTCTAATAATAATAGGTGTTTTGTTTTTGTTTTTGTTTTGATGAAAAATAAAAGTGTGGGGAGGATGTAGAGAAAATGAAACTGTTGTGGTTGGTAGTGGGATTGCTAGTAGGCATATGGACTGGTACAGCTGCTCTGGGAAACAGTTTGGTGATTCCAAAGTTACCATGGAATTACCATGTGACCCAACAATTCCAATCCTAGGTATGTATCCAAACAGATTGAAAACAGAGACTCAGACAGATAAAGGTTTATTAGCTGTTCTACCTATTTTTAAGTACATCCTGATAAATTATATTTTTCCTACAAAATGACACATTCACAGATGTTTTCAATTTCATTGGGATAGAGGACATAATATTTTTAAAATAAAATACTTTATAATGTATACTTTTTTAAAAAATTTTATTTATTTGACAGATAGAGATCACAAGTAGGCAGAGAGGCAGGCAGAGAGAAGAGTAAGCAGGCTCCCTGCTGAGCAGAGAGCCCAATGCAGGGCTCGATCCCAGGACCCCAGGATCATGACCTAAGCCGAAGGCAGAGGCTTTAACCCACTGAGCCACCCAGGCGCCCCTAATGTGTACTTTTTTATAAAGTTTCCTCAGTATCTATAATGATAACTATTTTCTCATTCATGTGTATCTGTAGATTTGTTATTTTGTGAAGTTACAATTGGCCAAGTTTTGTTTGTTTTAATCAGCCACTTTAAAGAGACTGCTCTTTGATTTACTTATCATTTCTATTCTCTTTTTCATACTTACTGGTTTATTTTGCTAGTTCCTCAGACCAGCTTCCTTTATATGTTCATGTTTATAGTCTTTAAAACATCTATAGTAAAATGTTGGGTTCACTTACATGAAATTTTAAAAAATTTTTTTTGAAGATTTTACTTATTTATTTATTTATTAGAGAGATAGAGAAAGAGTTTGGGGGTTGGGGACAGAGGGACAAGCAGACTCCCCACCCAGCACAGAGCCGGATGTGGGGCTCTATCCCAGGAGCCTGAAATCATGACCTGAGCCAAAGTCAGGTATTTAACCAACTGAGCCACCCAGGCGCCCCTGAACTTTTTCTTGTCAAATAACAAAAGTATTAAATATTTCTCTAAGGCTGTTTTGGCATCAGCATCCCAGAAATTTTCAAAGAGTAATATTTGCATCAGCATTTATAATGAAGGCACTGAATAACGAATGTCAGGTTTATCACTGCAGGTTGTTGAGGCCAATTGGCATTCAAACTCTAACCTTAGTAAGTGTCATGTGAATTCGGACAAATTTGTTAAACTCTGTTTTCTCTTTTGTAAAATGGGGGCTAGGCATAATATTCACTTCAAAGCATCATTTTAAAAATTAAGCAAGTGAATCTATGTCAAACACTTTGAAGAGTGGAGCACATGACTCGCTGATCATGTTATTCTTATCGTATAGGTAATCTGCAATGGCTGTTTTACTTTTGTCTTTGACCAAGATCCCACCCAAACTTTGAATTTTTTATTTATTCTGTAGTTATTAATTGCTAGTGTTATTGTATTATAATGAGAGCATATAGCTGTTTTGATTTTTCCTATGTGCAAATGTATTTGCACCTAGTGCAAATACTCCTCAGAGATACACTCTGAGGAGTGATATGTTACAACTTTTATAAATGACTCCTTGAGAGAAAGCTTACATTCTCTGTAAAATACAAAGTTCAACACACAACTGATTGTGTGACAGAATCATATCTGTGAGCTACTTTTAATCATTTGCAGCCTATGGAATATCTCCATAGATTCCCTCTACTCCAAACTAATTCAAAGTCCAAGGACAAATAGGAAGGATAGAAGTAGCACCATATTCCAGCCCTTATATATCCCATCCCTGGCCTTATGTAATCGTCTTTCCAGTGTCTGTGTCAGCATGCTTCTGCACAGTGTGTATTTTGCTTATAGGGAAGGGAATCTCAGGGCTTTTCTTGATCAGAGGTTTAGCTTCATGGCCACCTGAATTCCTAATGTCCTGGGAAGCTAAGGAGTAGTCTGGAGTAAAAGAATTTCAGAGAGATGGGAAATCAAATCAGAAAAAATTACAACATAATTGCTACTGGAGCATATTAGTGTCTCATAATACATTCAAAAATATTCCCTGTTTTTTACAGCCATAAATAGACTGGAAACTGCCTCACATTTTTTACTCCAATTCTCTAACTTAGCCATAGTGAACATATTAAAAGCAATATCTATAGTCAAAAGTCAGGGGACACCCATGATCCTGTGCTCTTAGGACAATTGTTAAATGTATAATAGGAAAGGCAGAAGGAAATACAGTAGGGCTTCTCAAATGGTTTCTTTGAAGAAATTTTGAGGAGTAAATACTTGTTGGCACATTTAAAAAGATTTTACAACATACTCAATAAAAAAAAGTAACAATAAGGAAAACTCAATATAAAAGTGACTCAACCCATTTACAAAAGTACTCACTATCATTGCTCTACCCACATAGTTCCTGTCACCTTTATATCACTGTTTTTGGAAGACCTGGTATATAGGTTAGGATTGGATTAAGCTGTAAAAGAACAAATAAAATAACAGAAGCTTAAACAAGATAATAGTTTACTTCCCTCTCAGGTTAAGAAGCAGGGGAAGTCCTTCAAGAAAACAGTAAAATATACAAACCCAGGGCTATTAGGTGACTCCATGATCTACATAAACCTGGAATCCTTCCATTTGAGACTCTGTGTCATCACATGGTCCAACTCTAGCCAGCAAAGAGAAACAATGGAAGAAAGGAACACCCATTCCTTTAAAGACACATTCCAGAAGTTTCACAAGACCCTCTAGGTGCATCCCTGTAGCTAAAACTCAGTCACATGGCTATACACAACCATAGGGAACCTTTAATGAAGATGCCCAAAAGCCCGGTTAAAAATACAGGGCTCCGGGGCACCTGGGTGGCTCAGTGGGTTAAAGCCTCTGCCTTCAGCTCAGGTCATGATCCCAGGGTCCTGGGATCGAGCCCCGTGTCGGGCTCTCTGCTCAGCGGGGAGCCTGCTTCCCTTCCTCTCTCTCTGCCTGCCTCTGTGCCTACTTGTGATCTCTGTCTGTCAAATAAATAAATAAAATCTTAAAAAAAAAATACAGGGCTCCATCCCTAATGAGAAAGAGGAAAGTAGATAATAGAGAGTACCAGGAGACTCTGCTTCAAATGGTTACTGCCCTGATCACGTCTTCGATAATCAAGAAGCAAAGTTCTTAGGTGTTCCAGTAACTACTCACTATTATATGACATTGCATTATACCCCTTATCTTTTACTTGATCAAGTTTAACCCTACTCTACATGAAATGTGTGAATAGCTTAGCTGAATATCCTTTGTGACATTTCTTACAGTAACTGTATAGATACCTACTAAATAAAAAATAAGTGATGATGAAATGTTCCAATCTTGGTGACTTACATTGAATGTATTTATGGCACAATAGGTAAGTACTCCCACCTATTACATTTGAGTCATCTTAGCAAAACCACCATCCTATCCTTCATTCAACAGATATTTTTCAAGTACCAAGTGGTTAAAAGTCTCTAGGTGAGGTTCTAGAGAATGTAAATATTTCAATAAGATATCTTTCCTTAATCAAGGAGCTTGTTATTTCCTGGATGGATGTACACACAGATAGAATAGCTCTTGAGGTTCCCTAAAGACAAGTACAAAATGTCCCTTGATGAAGAAGGGCATTACTGCATTCAGTAATGAGGGACTAGCAAGAAACATGGATGAAAGCTGTGAGAATGTAAACCTGTCCTTAGAAATAAAGGACCAATTTGCAGATGGAAATGAGGTTTCTTCCTTGACATCTCCTGTTTTAATCTGCCTGTAATTTGTAGCATCTATCCACAATTCTTTTCTCATAGTGACTTAAGTAAAAAATAAGTGTAGAGTATAATTTTTCCATTCTTTGCTTCTAGGTATCGACTCATTGGCTCCCCTTCTGCGGCTTGTCTCCTGTTGGGCAGTACTGTCACTTGGGATAAGGAAGCACCTATGTGTGAGGGTGAGTTGACTTGGCCTTTTTCCCATAATTCCCTCTGTTCCATCCAAATCTGCCCGGTGTTACAAAGAGGAAATCCGGTCCATCTTGCAGAGAGTAATCTCTCAGATATTCGAAAACTGGAATCCTGGGCTGCATAGACCTCCAGCTGTTTCTTTATTTAAGGAGGTTATTTATCTGGAACTGTGGATCTAAACTTAGGTAAAATTGACCTCCTTTCCTACTTTGATAGTAAATGTTCTCCAGGGTAAAGATTTTCCTCATGACTAAATTTAAAAGACAGTGAAGAAAATAAAATTTGTCTCTGCCACCTCTTCGTAGCACATTATAAGCCCAAGAAGTGGTTTACTCCCTTCCATATTATTTTTACTCTGAAAAATGAAACAAGATCTCATAAATCTTAGTGATTGCCCCAAGTCTCTGGTCATTTTACACTTCATCCTTTCTTTAAATTCTTCAGGTGCATGCCCTGGTTGTATTTGTTCTTGATTAGTTGGCCCTGCACCTTTTCAGTGGGATGTGATAAGGTGAACTTCCAAAACTCTGAGGAGCATGGATGAATGATGGATTGCAAATTGGTAAAATATTCAAGCTGGAAGAAATCAGGATCACACACAGAACTGAGGACAGTGAAAGTGGGCACAAACTTCTGGAAGGGCTTATGAGCAATAGGTACAAAAGCCTTAATGTAAATGCCCTTTCACCTAGTAATTCTATATCCGAGAATTTATCCCAAGAAAATAATCATGGAATTTC
The DNA here is from genome assembly GCA_004024625.1 of Mellivora capensis. Lineage (NCBI taxonomy): Eukaryota > Metazoa > Chordata > Mammalia > Carnivora > Mustelidae > Mellivora > Mellivora capensis. The sequence continues at coordinate 10,507 of PISX010023016.1, forward strand.
CCCATGATTTTGGTCCACAGGCACTCAATGGAACAATATTTAGGATAGTGGAAAATGTTAAGAATCTAAATGTTCAGCATGATTGGAAAACAGTTAATAGAAGAAATAAGTATGATAAGTTTTGAAGAAAGGCGGAAAAGTATACCATGAGCATTAGAGATGGAGATGCCTCACCCAAGTGGAAACAGACAGTATATTTATGTATCTACATGCTCAAATATTAACAGGCACTAAAGATGATACTGTAGAAAATATATCCATAGCCCCAGGACCATACACACAAACACATCTGAAACAATATACATAAAGTTGCTAAAAATAGTTCTTCTTGGACCATCATCATTTTCTTCTCTTTGCTTGTCTAGATTTTATAAATTTCCTCTAAGAAATGTGTTCGTTATATTCACAAGTATTGATAAAAAGAAGATAACATTGGCTTTTAAAGATTCAAAGAAATGGACAAGGGGTTATATATAAAATGCCTTCTTTACCCACCAAAAATTTAAAATTCTCTGAAAAAATTCAAGTTAGGAAAATACTATCAATTTACTATATCAATCTTCTAGGGGGACATCTTTCATGGAAAATGTTTCCACATCTATATTTATAGGTCAATACACATTTAACTGAGTCAGTATTGGTTCACCATATATGTGCATGTGAACATGTATGTAGGTAATTATACTAGTATTTAAAAACTATTATGTAATGATAGAACATAGTAATCATTTACCATTTACCTCTGAATCTGTTAATATTTCATTTCTCATGTCTTATCTTTTATATATCTTTTCTCCCTTTTCTTTTTTGAAATATATTTGACATATAGCATTGTTACTATCATACATTGTAATATGATACCATTGTAGTGATAATTAACAGTTCTACCACTTTAACATAATCATCCTTTCTTTTTAGTAGTTAGAATAATTAAGTTCTCATCTCAGCACATTTGATGTTCCTCATACAACATTGTCTATGTGCACTGTGCTGTGTATTATCCCTCTAAGGGTTTATTTACTACTCATTGGTAGTATGTATTATTAAATGACATCTGCCCTGTCCCCCCCACACCCTAACCCCTGGTAATCACCATTTTATTCTGTTTTTACAAGCTTTTCTTTTTTTATATTCCACATATTAGTGATACTGTATAGTACTTGTCTTTCTCTCTCTGACTTATGTCACTTAGCATAATGTGCTTAAGGTCTCTCCATGTTGTAGCAAATGGCAGGATGTCCTCCTTTCTCATGGCTGAGTAATACTCCATTGTATGTAGGCACCACATCTCCTTTATCCATTCATCTATTGTTGGACACAGTTGTTTCCAAATCTTGGCTACTGTAAATAATGCTGCAATGAGATGGGGTACATATATGTTTGGAGGACTTGGTTTATTCATTTGAAAGAGAGAGGGAATGTGAGTGAGAGCATGAGCAGGGGAAGGCACAGAGGGAGAAGGAGAAGCGGACTCCCCACTGAGCAGGGAGCCTGATGCTGGGCTTGATCCCAGGACGCCAGGATCATGATCTGAGCCAAAGGCAGAGGCTTAACCCTGCCACCCAGGGTTAACTGAGCCACCCAGGTGCCCCATATATTTTTGAGTTAGTGTTTTAATTTTCTTTGGGATAAATACCCAGAAGTAGAATCATATGAGTAACTGGATCATTTCGAGTACTATTTTTAATTTTTTTAGGACCCTCAATACTGTTTTCCATTGTAGCTGCAGCACCTGTGTACAGGAATTCTCTTCTTCCACATCCTCAGCAGCACTCGATAACACTTGTCTTCTTGCTGACAGCCACTCCACTGGACATGAAGTAATACCTCATTGTGGCATAGATTTACGTTTCCCTGATGACTGGTGATGCTGAGCATCTCTTCATGTACCTATTGGCCATTTTTATGTCTTCTTAGGAAAAAAGTCTATTTAGGTTTGTTTGCCCATTTTTATGGAAGTATATAATTAACATACAGTGTTATATCAGTTTAAGGTGTACAATATAATGACTCGACAATTCTACACCTTAGTGCTCAGCAAGATACATGTATTTTTATCCTTTTTAAATCAGATTGTTTGGGTTTTGTTGAGTTGTATGAGTCCTTTGTACATTTTGGAGATTAACCCCTTATCTGATATATCACTTACAATATGTTCTCTCATCCTACAGGTTGCCTCTTCATTTTGTTGTCTCTTTTGCTGTGCAAAAGTTTTCAGGTTTCTTGATTTTGCTTTTGTTGCTTGTGCTTTTAGTGTCATATTCAAAAAGTCATTGCCAAGACCAATGTCAAGGATGCTCCTCTCTTCACTTTCTTCTGGGAGTCTTATGGTATCAAGTCTTATATTTAAGCCTTTGATCCATTTTGAGTGAATTTTTGTGAGTGGTGCTCTTGGCTCTCTTGTCAATTATTAATTGGCTGTATGATCAGGAAGTTATTCTGGGCCCTCTATTCTGTTCTGTTGGCCGAGGTATCTGATTTTGTGCCAGTACCATACTGTTTTTATTACTGTAGCTTTGTAGTGTAGTTTGAAAACAGAATGTATGATACCTCCAGCTTTGTTCTTTTTCATCGAAATTGCTTTGGCTAATCTAGGTCTTTGGGTATTGATTTGTGTTTACATGGTGGTTCCAGACAAATTTTCCGATTATATTTTTCCATTTCTGGGAAGAATGCCATTGGTATTTTGATGTGGATCGCGTTGAATCTATACATGGGTGTGGGCAGTATAGACATTTTTACAATATTTATTTTTCTAATCCATGAAAACAGGTTGTCTTTCCATTTGTGTCTTGATTTCTTTCAGCCAGGTCTTGTAGTTCTCATTTACATATTTTTCACTTCCTTGGTTAAGTTTATTCCTAAGTATTTTATTCTTTTTGATGTTGTTATTGTTAATGGGGAAGTTTTCTTGATTTCTTTTCCAGATGTTTCATTCTTAGTGTATAGAAATGCAACTGATTACTGTATCTTGATTTCATATCCTATAACTTTACTGAAATCACTGATTAGTTCCAAGTGTTTTTGTTTGAGCCTTTTGGATTTTTCACTCTACAGAATCATAACCTTTGCAAATAGTGACCATTTTACTTGTTCCTTCTCAATTTGTATGCCTTTTATTTTGCTGTCTTGCCTAATTGCTCTAGCCAAGATGTCCAGTACCACATTGAAAAAGAGTGGTAAGAGTGGGCACCCTCATCCTTTTCCTGATCTTAGAGGAAAAAACTTTCCATTTTTCTCTATTGAATATAATGTTAGGCATGGATTTGTCACATATGACCTTTATTACATTATGGTATGTTCCTTCAATACCCAATCTGCCAAGGGTTTTTATCATGAAGAATGTTGTATTTTGTCAAATGCTCTTTTCTGCATCTATTGAGATGATCCTATGATTTTAAATTTTTCATTTTATCAATGGGATGTGTTGTATTTATTGATTTGTATATGTTGAAACATCCTTGCATCCCAAGCATAAATCCCCCTTGGTCATAGTGTATAAACCTCTTGTTTCTTGTGTTCTTGAATTGGGTTTCCTAATATTTTGTTGAGAACTTTGCCTCTATATCATCAGGGATATTGTTCTATGGTTGACTTTTCTTCTGGTGTCCTGATCAGGCATTGGTGTCTGGGCAATCTAATGCTTGTCTCATAGAATGCATTTAGACATATTCTCACCTCTACAGCTGTTTGGAAAGGTTTGAGAGGGGTTGGTATTAATTTTTCTTTAAATGTTGGTAGAATTCATCAGTAAAGCTATCAGCCCTAGAATTTCAGTGTTGGGAGGTTTTTGATTACTGTGTCTCTCTCTTTGCTAGTTACTGGTCCCTTCAGATTTTTTTTTTAAGATTTTAATTATGTATTTGAGAAAGAGAGAGCAGAAGCAGGGAGCGCGGCAGGCAGAGGGAGAGGGAGAAGCAGGCTCCCCACTGAGCAAGAAGCCTACCAACAGGGCTCAATCCCAGGACTCTGGGATCATGACCGGAGCTAAAGGCAAATGCTTAACCAACTGAGCCCCCCAGGCGCCCCTAGATTCTCTATTTCTTTCTGAAATGGTCTTGGTAGGTTTTATGTTCCTGGAAACTTATCCATTTCTTCTAGGTTATCTAATTTGTTGGCCTATAATTGCTAATAATAGTGTCTTATGGTCCTATATATTTCTGTTGTAATGTCTCCTTTTTTGTTTCCAATTTTATTTGAGTCTTCTCTCTCTCTCAGTCTGCCTAAAAATCTGTCAGTTTTGTTTATCTTTACATAAAACCAGCTTTTCGTTTGTTGATATTGTCTATTATTTTTCTGTTCTCTATTTCATTTATTTCCACTCTGATCTTTATTGTTTCCTTTCTTCTGATAACTTTGGCCTTAATCCATTCTTCTTTCTCTGGTTCCTTGAAGTGTAAAGTTAGGTTGTTTATTTGAGATCTTTCCAATTTCTTAATACATGCATTTATCACTGTAAACTTTCCTCTCAGAACTGCCTTTATGGCATCCCTTAAGATTTGATATGTTGTTATTTCCATTTTTATTTATCTTGTGATCATTTTTCTATTTCCTCTTTAATTTCTTCTTTGATCCATTGGTTGTTCAGAAGTGGGTTGTTTGGTTTCCACGTAGTTTTTAGTGTCCACATAGATTTTCCAGTTTTCCTCTTGTTGTAGATTTCTAGAAAAAAAATATGTCTACTGAGGTCAGAAAAAAAATAGTTATCTTAAATTCAGTCATCTTAAATTTGCTGAGATTTGTTTCATGCCCTATCATGTGATCCTGGAAAATGTTTTGTGTGCACTCAGGAAGAATGTGTATTCTGCTGCTGTTGGATGGAATGTTCTATATCTATCTGTCAAGTCCATTTATTCTAGAGTATGGTTCAAGTCCAATGTTCCCTTGTTAATTTTCTCTCTGATCTATCCATTGCTCATATAGAGGAATTGAAGTACCCTACTAGTATTGTACAGTTGTCTATTTCTCCCTTTAGATCTCTGCATATTTGCCTAATAGATTTAGTGATCCGATGTTGGGTATGTTTATAATTATGTATTATATCTTCTGCATAGATTGATCATTTTATCATTTTATAATGACCTTCTTTGTCTCTTGTTATCATTTTTGGCATGAAGTCTATTTTGTGTTATGAAAAGTATGGGTATGTCCAGGTTCTTTTGATTTCCATTTGCATAAATATCCTTCTCCATCCCTTCATTTTGAGCCTATGTGTGTCTTCAGAGCTGAAATGAGTTTCCTGTGGGCAACATATAGTTGGGTCTTCTTTCTTATCCATTCAGCTACTCTGTGCCTTGTGCCTGGTGAAGTCATCCATTTGTATTTTGAGTGACTATTGCTACATAAGGACTTACTACTACTATTGTATCATCTGCCTTCTGCTTGTCTTGTTCCTCTTGTTCCTCCTTTGTTGTTGTTGTTTTTCCCCCTCTATTTCTATCTTTGCAAAATGGTGGTTTTCTATGGTGATTTGATCATCCTCATTTTTTATGTTTCATGACCCTAGATTTTTGCTTTGGGTTTACTATGTGGCTTGTACAAAACGTCTCATAGAGAAAATAGTCATTTTTATGTTGATAACGCCTTATCTTTTTTTATTGTTGTTGATATAACAAAATGTTGATTTATTTAATCCTTTTAAATCTGCAGTCAAAGTCAACCATTCAGTTACTTATGTCCTGATCAACCCAGATCATTGGTAAAATTAAAGAATGCATACAGACTTTTTATATGAAAAAGGCAAATGTAGACTCCATTAGGGATCTGTTGTTTTTACCTGCCCAACATCCACTATTCTTTTAATGGCACCTGAGTTTCCTGTGGCAAACTGCCTGCTCTCCTATTATGGGTCCACAAGGTACACATCTAGTAATCAAGAGTAGTCCTTTTCTGTCCTGCTTCACAAATGTGTAATCCCAGGCAGACCAATGACAATGAGGTCCTGAACTTAGCTGGACCTAGTATGCAAGAAGCTCTCACTCCAAGGGGATCAGAAAGCTGGTAGAACATCAGTCTGGAGCTTCTGGTGGCCATCATTTTGCCTGAGAATGAAGCCAACCAAACCCCTCAAAAACTGGGTTTGGAGAAAAGCTAAAAATTAAAACTGGGGCACTAGAATTTAAAAGCTCAAAACACCAGGGTCTTATCATTGTCAGATTATGATGTTATAATTCCATTTCTGAAAATAAAAACACATTCATCCTAGAGTCTCCAAAATCTTTCTAGGAAGGAGCAAAATGAAAGAGGATCTTTAGTAGTCTGACAAAAAAAAAAGTCCATTATTCTCGACATTAAGAATTGAATGGGATGATTTAAAGAAAAATAAACATTATTGTTTACATAATATATTCAGAATCATGTGGTTCCTAGTAATTGGAATCTCGTCATGCTTGGAGAGGAACAGAAGACGGTAGCTGAGAAGCACATCCTCTCATAAAAGACACCTAAACAGTTTGCTTAGGATGATGAATATTAATGATTTGAACATAAAACTTTTTCTCAGAGGAAATCTTAGTTTCTAAAGAGCATTCACTTCTGACATCTCAATTCCTGATTTCAGTGGCTGCAGACTATGTACATCTGCACCACACTTAGGACAAGAAAAATACCTGTGAAAGAAGAAACTACTCTTCACACAGCAGTAACAGAAGATATGCTCACCTATGGTGTGAGGCATGGGCGGGAGGCACTCTCCACACATAGAACATTGCCCACTGCCACTGGTGGGTAATGTATTGTCACTGTTAGGAGCACCAGTAAGAGGAATACACCATGAAGATCACTTAGCTTTCAACTTCTGGATATTAATAAGTGGTAAGAGAGAAAAACCCAAAACTCAGCAAAACCACGCCAGAGAATTTCCCTGGTCATATACTCACAGCCTAACTTCGCATTTTGTTTCGGAGCTTGGGACATACAGAACAAATGCCGAACATTCTGTCAAAGTTGCAAACTTGCCCCTCTGAAGGAAAATCGGGATATTAATCAGCCCATGTAATTTCAAAAGTCCAGCCACGCTATTCACACACTGCCTCACTTTCCCAAATGACACTGAAGGGTAGTTTCAAAACCAGTGGTACCAGTGCTCTTCTAGTCATGGCCTGGGCTTCCGGGAAACATCATTTGTGTACTGAATATGCAAAACGGACTGTCCCACAGTGGCATTTTTAGAGTAAATGGTGAATCACCGCAGAAAAGCCACAAGAACCTTTTCAACTTTGGTTCAAAGTGGGCGAAGGGACCTGGCTTACATCCATGAAAGCAGAGTAAACTGGGGCCAAACCAGCTGCTCTGGAGCCTCGTTAAGTTTAAGTGCATCCTGCTGACTCATTCTTAGCACTCTGTTTGTCCTCTCCATGTTTCCTCTGGAAGTCATGTCTTCTCTGAAGGTCTCTCAGGAGTCTGCAAAACGCCCATTCCATGTCACCTTTTCTGAAACATTCTCTGAGAAGCGTGGCTTCTCCTAGCTGAACCTGGATTACCCAGGCTTCCAGACCTCCCAGGCTTCAGTGCTGATAACACCTTATCTTCCTTCACCTATAAAGCTTTTTATATTTTTGTTGTTAGTTTACCTCTTTTCATATTGTGTATTCATTGAGAAATTATAGTAGATACAGTTCTAATGAATGTTCTTTTCTGTAAGTTTTTATATTATAATTAGGTGGTTAACATGCCATTCGATAGAGGTACGGTTTTCTGTTTTATTTTTCACCTTTGCTAGAGTACTGTGTACTTTCACTTGCTGTTATGTCACTCATTTGATGTCTTTTCATTTCAGCTGAAGACATTCTTTCAACATTCTTGTAAGGCAGGTCTAGTGATGGTGACCCTCCCTCGGTTTTTTTTTCTGGGAAAGCCTTTATTTCTCCTTCATATCCGAAGGCTAATTTTGCTAGAAAACATACTGTCGGCTGACAGTTTTTCTTTCGCCACTTTGAATATATCATTCCTCACTCCTGTTCTATAGAGTTTCTGCTGAGAAATACACTGGTAACCTAACGGGGCTTCCTTTGTAGGTTGCTTCTTTTCTTTTACCCTTGGTTGCTTTAAAGATTCTTTCTTGATCATTGATTTTTGGCAGCTTCATTATAAGATATTCGGAGGGGGGGCCTTTTTGCAATGAGATAAGAGGGTATTCTACTAGTTTCTTGGATATGTATGTTTAATTCCTTCCCCATGATAGGGAAGTTCTCAGCTACTATTTTTCTAAAGACAATTCTTGCTCTCTTCTCTTCTGGTAGACTAATTGTTTTTATATTTGTTTTTCTCATATCTAATACCTCTCATAGGGTTTCATCATTTTTAAAAAATCTTAGTCCTCTCTCCTCTTCTGCGTTATCTCTAGATTTCTATCCTCCAGGTCACTAATCTGTTCTAAATCTGATCTGTCCTATTTCTAATACTTTCTTTTTTTTCTTTTTTTTTTTTTAAAGATTTTATTTATTTATCTGACAGACAGAGATTGTAGGTAGAGAGGCAGGCAGAGAGAGAGAGGGGAAGCAGGCTCCCCGCTGAGCAGAGAGCCTGATGTGGGGCTCGATCCCAGGACCCCGAGATCATGACCCGGGCCGAAGGCAGAGGCTTAACCCACTGAGCCACCCAGGCACCCCACCTAATACTTTCTAATCTAATCTTCATCTGATTCATTGAATTTGTCATCTCCAGAATTTCTGTCTGGTTTGTTGGTTTGTTTGTTCATTTGTTTTAGATAAATAGAAAATTTTTATTGTTCGTAAATAAAAGGGTGGTTTAGTTCTATCTGGTTCTTTTTTAAAATTCCAATCTGGGGGACGCCTGGGTGGCTCAGTTGGTTAAGCGGCTACCTTCGGCTCAGGTCATGATCCCAGCGTCCTGGGATCGAGTCCCACATCGGGCTCCTTGCTCGGCAGGGAGCCTGCTTCTCCCTCTGCCTCTGCCTGTGCTCACTTGCTCTCTCTCCCTCTCTCTCTGACAAATAAATAAATTTAAAAAAATATTTAAAATTTCAATCTGGTTGATAAAGAACTCTTTCTTTTTTTTTTCAGTTTTATTTAAATTCTATTTAGTTAACGTACAGTGCAATATTGGTTTCAGAAGTAGAATCCAGTGATTTATCATTTATATACAACACCCAGTGCTCATCATAACAAGTGCCGTCCTTCATACCCTCACCCATGTACCCCATCCCCACCCACCTCCCTCCATCAATCCTGTTCATTCTCTAGCCTTAAAGAGTGTCTGTCTTATGGGTTCAGCTGGTTAAGCGTCTGCCTTTGGCTCAGGTCACGTTCCCAGGGTCCTGGGGTTGAGGCCTGCATCAGGTTCCCTGCTCAGCGGGGAGTCTGTCTCTCCCTCTCCCTCTACCTCTCCCCCACCTCATGTTCTTTCTCTCTCACTCTCTCAAATAAATAAAATCTTTTTTTTAAAGTGTTTCTTATGGTTTGTATCCTTCCACCTTCTTTGTTGTTTCCCACACCATATGTTCATATTTTGTTTCTTAAACTCCACATATGAATGAAATCATATGGTATTTGTCTTTCTCTGATTGACTTATTCCATTTAGTATAATATACTCTAGCTCCATCCACATAGTTCCAAATGGAAACATTTCATTCTTTTTGATGGCTGTATAATATTCATACACACACACACACACACACACACACCCCACATCTTGGTAAATAACTTTCTGTTCATTAATTTTATTCCTGAGTTCACTGAATTGCCTTTCAGAGTTTTCTTGTAGCTCACGGAATCTCTTCCTAACAGCTGTTTTGAATTCTTAATCACTAAGATTGCAACATTCCATGCCTTTGCAATCGATCGCTGGAGAATGACCTTTTCCTCTTTGCCATACCACGTTCCTGTGATTTTTCATAGCGTTTGACAAAATGTCTCTCTGCCATCCCATTTAAACGTCTCTATGCTATGCCATACCTTTAATTGTTTACTGCAGTTCAACGTACTTGCAATTAGAAGCCACTTCTTTGATTTCCAGAAGGTGGCGCTATAGCTCAAGTTTTTGGTTTCTCTTTCCCTGTGTTGGCTCTGGACTGCACTGGGGAGCATTGGTTTTAAAAAGCTGGTGTAGGGACTCCTGGGTGGCTCAGTTTGTTAAGCGGCTTCGGCTCAGGTCGTGATCCTAGAGTCGTCGGATCGAGTCCCACATCTGGCTCCTGACTCAGCAGAGAGCTTGCTTCTCCCTCCCTCTGTGCCTGCTGCTGGCCCTGCTTTGTACGCTCCCTCTCTGTTAAATGAATAAATAAAACCTTAAAAAGGAAAAAAAAAAAAAAAAAAAAAAAGCTGGTGTAGAAAAAGCTGGTGGCAGAATTGGGTAAGGTGTGGTTTTAGCACCTGTTGCTTTGTGGGTGCCCACAACCCAACAGTGGCAGAATCCTTAAGTTGGGATACTGCCAGAGGTCAGAGGCAAACCCCCTGCTGAAATCCCAAAGCTGATGGCCAGGGAAGAGGTTCCTTCAATGCCCTTTGTTATTCTTGTCTACGCCCCACCCCCCACCCCAACCCCGCCCCCACAGTTGCAGAGGTCCCTTTCTCAGAAATCTGTGAGCCTGGAGAAAAATGGGTTCAGTCAATCACTCCACACTTTTGCTTTCTACCTCCTCTGTGAGGGCAGTCTCTGGCCCTGAAGAGGGAGCTGGTTCCTCAAGATTCTCCTCCTCTGCCTCCAAACTCCTCTCTGCCCTGCCTGGATGGGCCCTTGCTTCTCCCGTCAGGCTGGCTGGACCTCTGCAAATTCTCTTTCTCTGGTGCGTGTCCACCATGTTTGGCTCTCTCCAGTTTCGCTTTTTCCTCAGTTGCACCAAATGTGGGTAGGGCAATTCCCCCCATCCTCCCCCCACCCCCAGCCCCTTCCCTTGGATTCCAACTCCCTTGGATCCACAGCAGCCTCCAAGATTCTATCTACTTACGTTTTGAAGCACAGGTACATAGAAATGTAATGTATAGAACCACCTTCGTTCAGTTGTGAATCACCCTTTTAATCTGGATTCTGGTAAAATATCTTGCTAGAAACCTATTAGGACATCTTATGGGATTGTGATGGAACTTTATAAGAACATCTAACCTGAATAAAACTCAGATATCCAAAAAACTCTACCTTCCTGAGACATATAAATCTGAAGGTAAATACATAAGTAAGCTTTCAATAAATACAATACAAACAGATAAAATCGAGATAAGAGAAGTCAATCACTGTTTGTTGTATAAAGGCCTTCACTTTGTTTATTCACACAATTCTGACAGGCTTGGGTATCAATTCCTAAATTCATATGAGATTCAAAGCATCAAATTAGTTTTAGGGAGAGAACTGCTAGAAACAGACTAAAAGCAGAAAGAAATGACAGCAGGTCACTTGGAAGAAAGAAAAACACAAAAGAAAAGGCTCCTAGAGCCACTTAATCTGGCTCTAAAAAGCCCAATAGGAATCCATGTATTCTGAAGACACTATTGTGTATTTGGTATTGATACAGATGATAATGGTCATGAATCATCAAGAAACACTTACAGCTGCTGAAAACGATAGTCTATGTTTAATAAAGATTCACTAAGATTTCTTTGCAACTTCAGATCTTTGAGGGCCAACCTCATCTGTCTTATACCCCCAGTGTCAACCCAGGACTGTCTTTATGACAGACATCAAGCAGGCAAACAACAGTTGCTAAAAAACAAATTAGTTACCTTTCCAATCGAATCTTAGCTACCTGGAGGGTCTTGGACTTTTACAATAAACTGAAATTAAAGTCTCACTTTAGTTAGCTACTTCTCAGAAAGAAAAAGTCTTACATATTTAAATCCACCAAACTTAGTTGTGTTCCCACTGCAAAAATACAGTCCCAGGGTACCATGGAGGTAGGATCATGTTGATTGAAATGCTAATGGAAACTAAAGCTCTTGCTTTCTTTCCAGAAATCTTTTGTCCAAATCCTCCCTCTATCCTTAATGGGCAGCACACCGGACCTTCTCAGGGAAACGTTCCCTATGGAAAGGAAATTAATTACACGTGTGACAACAACCCAGCCAGAGGGATGACCTTCAACCTCATTGGGGAGAGCACCCTCCGCTGCACAAGTGACAATGAAGGGAACGGGATTTGGAGCAGCCCTGCCCCTCGCTGCGAACTTGCTGGTCCTGTAGGTCAGTGCATATTTCCCTATGTCTCATCTAGATCAGAATATCTGGGTGAGAACATCCCTATTTCTATGGGGACAGTCATTTTGGCTTGGGAACGTGGCTTTCTTATAAAAGTAAGGCACACAGAATTACCTACTGGGAGAGTGGAAACTGGGTTCTAGATGTGCCTTGCTGCGTGCCAACTGGTGGTACAATGATGGCCCTTCCCGCTGGGGTGAAGAATGTGGGATAGTGACAAGAGAAGGAGGGAGACAGTGAGGCCCAGACTTTAAAGAGACTATTTTCAAGCACTAAAAACAAATGCCAAAGAAAACACTCTGTCGTACCATCTCTATTACAAGTTGTATTTCGGGGCACCTTC